>VZSZ01001128.1:306010-360100 GCA_013398815.1 Ibidorhyncha struthersii | reverse complement strand
AGAAAAAAAAAAAAAAAAAAAAAAAGAGAAAGAGAAAGAGAAAGAGAAAGAGAAAGAGAAAGAGAAAGAGAAAGAGAAAGAGAAAGAGAAAGAGAAAGAGAAAGAGAAAGAGAAAGAGAAAGAGAAAGAGAAAGACAGAAGCTTTCCCACGGTGGTAGCTGGACACACAGTATGTAGTGTCCTTGGCTAGGGGTGACCATGGTTTGGAAGATGTGAATTCTATGCAAGTGCCAAGCAAGCTGGTATTTGTCTTGCTTGGGAGAGGGGACAAGTCTGGGAGGGTAAATGAAAGCCTAAATATCTACAAAGGGTAAGAAAAAATCCCAGCCAAATGGTCAGGCATGCCAGGAACAGAAGAGGACAAAACCTGCGGAGACGAACAGGTAGCAAAGGAGAATCCAGACAGCAGAGACACCCCCAGGGGAATGAGGGAAAAGGGAGTTACTGGGGAAAGAGACTGTCAGCTCATGCAGATCTTCAGGGTCACAATGAATGTGTGTGATTGAACACACAGCAGAAAAGTGCAGATGAAGGAGGAGAGACCTGACCCGCATCCATATGTACAGGTAGCTTACAACTGCTATCTGTGGTGGGAAGGTCTTCCGGACCCCAGACCTTCTCAAAGACACCTCTCCTGAGCACAGAGCTGTCTGAGGTTGGTGTGACCCACCTTGGGTAGGGGTTGCTAAAGCAAAGAAGGATCACAGTAGGAAGAGATGGATCCAATCTCTTCTTCCTTGATGCTCTTCTCTGTCACTGTGCTACATGGGCCATAGGTAAGAAAAAATATCTCAGAGGCAAGGTTTAATCTTAGCTAAAAGGCCAAGGGAGTTGTGGGGAAATAGGATAAGCAAAGCAGAGGGGAGGATTAAGGGAGTTGTTTTCTTTTGGCCAGGGTTGAGTATAAGGGCAGCCCACGCAAGTACATGCAAGCCACTAAGACACACAAATAAAACAGAAAGGAAAAAAAAATGGCCTAGTTCAATCCCCAAACCAGGTCACTTGTTGATTCTCACCTGTGATGTGCTCACCTGATCTACAAGCCATATCCACGTCCTTCTCAAAATCGGTCTGAAAGACAGAATACAGAGGACATGGTCAAAAGGAGGCTGGGGGGGGGGGGGGGGGGGAAAGAAAGCCATTTAGAAAATGCGAAAACCACTTTAATTAGTGAGTCAGACATAATCACTGCCAGAAGAGCGGAGGAGTGGCATTTTGCTTGTGCTTTTAAAACAGGGCAAACAGACCTCTTTTTTCCAGCTGTGGCTTTCGAACCTCATGCAGTGGTAAAGCTGCAATATTGTTTTTCATCTGCTCATCCATACGCTAATTCCACTAATCAAAATATCTCTCTGGAATACGTTTATGCATATCCCCAAAAAATAGGGGCCATGTCCTGGCTGATCTGTCTCGGATATATCTCCCAACACTTAGACTAAGTGGATCCACTTCCACTCATTAAAAAGATCTGGGGATGCCGCTGGGAGCGCTCTATACCTACTGGGCTTTCTTGTGATCTATCACCAAATCACACAAAGTGGAAACAAGCCTCTGCTTCTGAAACTCTTAGCGTATAAAATCAATGGTCCCTGCAGGCACAAAGGCTGAAAAACTTTTTCAAGCAGTCTGTACAGCCAAATGAAACTCCTTTCTTCTGCCAGTATGAGTTAATCCCTCTTCTAAAGCTTTTAGCAGATAACATTTCAAAGAACTGGATACACTGAGTCACAGTGGGCCATGAGTTTTCATGGAGTAATGGAAAGAACGCAGACTAGCAAAAGGTAGATGAGTTCACTGATTATTTCTAGTATCATTTCAGCAGGAAGACACTTAATATAATTGTATAAATGTGATTAAATGTATTCCAGTTTAATACTAAGAAGGGTGTGAAAAAAAAAATCCTGATCTCCCTGGGATAAACACTTTAATATTAGTAGGTTGAGATCCAAGAGTTTTTGAGGAGCTGGTTGAGGAATCATCTCAACCTTCTGGATGCTAATTTATTAGTAAATTATTTGGGATATCAAATAAATCTGAAAAGAATAGAAGAGAAATCAGACCGAGCTAACGTTTAAATGGGCAAGCAGGATGACACAGAAAAATATAATCTCATTTTCACAATTGGAGTTCCAGAAAAATGTAGCCGAACAGCCTGTACTAGTTCCACTGATAAATAAATAAAAGATAAGTTTATATTTAATACCACTCTACAAGATTTTGTGGAAAACAGTTCTGCTCAGCTAAGCTTCTTTTCACTTGCTGGGCAGATTTGGAGATTACTGGAAAAGGTAACGGCAAAAATGCCATCCTGCAAAGCTTTTGATTTCTTTGGTTATAGCACAACTCAGTCACTACAAAATAAAATTGTACCCCTCTAAAAATATCAGTGAGGAGTCATCATTCATGTCTGGATTCAGAAGCTTTTTGTACTTCAATGTGAAGAAACTGATTGTAAGCTCTCTACTTCCCAAGACAGCCATCAACAGTGCAGAAGTAAATGTAATCTCATTGCTGAAAAACTTGTAGCTGACACAAAATTTTGCAAGGTGGTTGATAATGAATGAAAGCAGGGAGTTATAGAGGCAAAAATCTGAAACTTCAGAATATAGCGTTTGGGATGGTGACAATAGAATAACAAATACAGCAGCCACATTTTTAAAGGATGGGGAGAGTCTGAAGGGCGTGTGGAAAAAGTTTGTATAAATAATTTGAAGGGAAATGTCTTATAGAGGGAAAATAAAAAAGCTCAGTGTGTTAACTTATTGAAAGGAAGATGGAGACTGGATATGATTATGTTGTCTATTATTGAAGGAGCAAAAGTACTAGGCACACAAGGGGCTTTCTAATTACACATAAATAGGCATAGCAAGAACCTAAGTCTGAAAATGAGAAGATTACGCATTTAAATTAGAAATGAGGCTCCTTTTTTTAACAAACATCTATGAGATGTGGTAAAACTGTATATGCCTTGATGCCTTGATTTAAAGATTGTGCTGTTTGATATAAGATCTTGTACCCAAGCACAAGCTACTTCGCTTAGCACAAGAGTGACTGGTAAAAACAAAAAACACAGTTGGGTTATGATATAGGTCTAATATTGACTAGATATTTTTGGACTTTGTTAAAATCTTGTGATTGTCCTGATGTCCTTACCCCAACCTCAGAAATCAAACGCCTCTTATATCATCTACATCATAACACTGAAGCAGATGCAAGATGATTCCCCATAGCTTATTCTTCTATGGCCTTATCCAGACTGTTTGTAAAGGACTTACACACCAGGACCAAGGTTTACAGTGCTTGAACTGTATTCCTAGTGAAGCAAGGTAAACAAGTGTGCTTTTGGAAGAAACAAAGCCCTTTGAGACAGCATCTTTCTAATAATGACCTAACACAATCTGATTAAAACAGTATTAAACTACTACCTCCTAGCTCTAGCTACGACAAGGCAGTGTGACGGTGATATAAAGGTCTGGAAGGTGATGCTGATGTAAAAGTACATTTTGGCTTTGTATTTTCTGGGACAGAAAGGATGTCACCAAGATGTCGGTAAAACCTGGTGCGTAAGTTTGGGCCTCTTAATATTACAATGAGAAGAAACCACATTTGTGTGAAAGAGGCTGTGCTAAGTACTATGTTTGTTTAAGTGCAAGTTTAAAGGAAAAAAGAATGATGAGTGTAAAATCTATGGTGGACAGAGCCCTTTGTTTATCAGTTATGGATTAAAAATGCCCACAGGTCCCTTAATAATAGACTAGGTGGTAGTTTTCCTTACCATTAGCTGAGCGTGTCCATTCTGAAATGACCCCCCTGAGTCACCATTGCCCTCTTCCTGACGATCTACTACTCGGCACTTCACAGCATCCTGGACCTGCAGAAAAAAATGGATTTGGAAAAGTTGGGGTCAGACAGAAATTAAAAAAAAATAAAATTAAATACTGCTGAGGATCAAAAAAGAAAAAAAAAAGAAAAAACATTCCTGTAGCTCAAAAGAACATGGATCCTACTTTCGCAGCATTCAGGTATTCATTTAAAATGGTTTATGCACTGGAACAGGTTGCCCAGAGAAGCTGTGGCTGCCCCATCCCTGGAGGTGTTCAAGGCCAGGCTGGATGGGGCTTGGAGCAACCTGGGTTGGTGGGAGGTGTCCCTGCCCAGGCAGGGGGGATTGGAACTTGATGATCTTTAAGGTCCCTTCCAACCTAAACCATTCTATGATTCTGTGATTCTATGATATGCTACATATTTCACATACTAACAGAGCAACTCAAAGGTTTTATGCATATCCTGGGTCACCATGTTGATCACTTCTAGCTGCTTAATTTATATAGTCAAGAACAAAAATGTCTTCTATTTTGCAGCTCGCAATACATCTATGATGGATGCTATTGCACAAATCATTATGTTGGGGTCTACAACATCTGATTATGAACCTATATTGGCTATAATATATATCTGAGCCAAAATTTACTGAAATCAATGGAAAAAAATGCCAGTGACTGCAATAGGAGTCATATACAGGCCCATATTCATAATACAATTAGTTGAACGAGCCTGAGCCAAGCTGGTGGTGTAATTCCATTGATTTCATTGGCCTGACATAAGAAATTAATCTGTTTTACTTAATTTAAAGGAGCTGTAAGAAGATAAAATGAATATTGAAAAAAAACCCCTTCCTGTCTCTGTTATTAATAGTCTATCCACTCAGTAGGATGAAAAGAATAAAAGAAACATAAAAGATTCATCCTTTTCTTCCCTGATATAATTTACCATTTTAAATCTCCACAGGGAGGCTGGGGAGAATTTACTCAATTTCCTTGGTTGATTATTGCTAGTTTTACTTTCTAGCTTGAATATCTAGGTGCTAATGCCAACATACAATTATTCTGTAAACCTCGGCGCAAGATTCCCCTCTTGAAATCAAACAAACAAATTGTCTTTCTTCATATTTCATTTTTGGAGATGGGGTGTAATCATTCTGGAAATATTAATTTTCGTGTTAAACAAGCAAAACCTGACACGTCCCCCAGATTTCACTCTGCAGTACGCTCAGCATGAGAACCCTCCTTCCGTCTGACTGATACTGTCATGGTCATTTTTGTGGTCACTGTCTACAAGAAGGTGACAGTTTTTTAGGATTAGAGAAGCTACCAGGTTGACTGGACATTTTTCAGAGGTTTTCTATGTGAAGTATGTTGGTTACATAAAAGAGGACGACTCATTCGTCTCACCTCCCGCCTTAGGATGCAATGGACCATCACGATGACAAAGCCCTCCAACGAGTCAAAGACGGCAAAAAGGATCTGGAAGAGTGCTGACCGCCGATCGGTGATTGCCAGAACTGCAGACATCCAGGTGAGAGCCAGGAGAGGTAGGACCACGCAGGAGCTCCAAAGGGATGCCCTGTTAAGGGAGAGGAAAAGAGAATTCAGATCCACTTCAGCCTCGGCCATTTCTATGTGCTAATTCAGCCTCCTGATCCCATGGGGCTTCAGAAGACTTCTTCAGCAAATATATACTTGTGCTAGACGTCTTCTGAGCCCCTGTCCCAGGGAAGCAGGAAGATGCTTTGCACACTCACGCTACCAAAACAGGTGACACACATTTCTACAGGAGGGACTACTTTTCAATGGTGCGGTCATGCATAAAACTTGAGGTGGGGAGGAAGGATGCAGATACCTCACTCCCCCTTTCACACCCTTCCCACTTTATGTCACTACACCACAATGATGGCATTTCCCAAGGAGGGGGAGACAAAATACAATCACTGTAGGTTGCTGAAGGGAAGGGGAACAGTTGCAGCAGAGACTGGTTTGTCACGATGGCTGTTGGTACTCAGGTTACAGACACTTGGACTTCCACAGCACATGGAAGACACCAACACTGGGGACATGTGTCACAGTTTCAAGTGACTAAAACGGACAAGCATAGAGCTGATGTGGAGACTGGTATTTTGCTATTGCTCCCTTACTGTACAGCTGATGGTCCCTACGACACTAACTACATCGATGAACATTAGGAGAACTGGTACTTGACCCAATTTTTCTGTAAACAGAAAATTTCCTGCTTTCTTGTGTGATCTCCCACCTGAATGCTTTGAAAAAAAAAAAAAACAACAGTTGTTTCTATATTTAGCAATTATTGTAAATAAGTTTATTCTTGGCTGGACATTCTGGGTTAAAATAACTTAAGATTCAAGCCACTTCCTAATTCACAAGACAGAAAACTAGACAAAACAGTTTTCTGTAACACAAGTACTGCCCCATGAACCTCCACTTTATCTATGAATGATGGCTCTAGAAATAGGAAAGCAGCTCTGTTCCCATGGACTATTTAGTCATTCAGCTCTCTGACCAAAAAGGGTCCTCAGTGATTTTAACAGCTTACTAGGATGATTTTAAGCTGTCAGTCATCCTATATATTTGGCAGCACTGGTACACCAGGAGCACCAGGAGAATTTCTCTGTGGGCTTTCATCTAACAAATAAGAGTAGACCTATGCAGAGGCTGAAAACAAGTTGAGCTTCAAGATTTTTCTGCATAGAAAACCTCAACCTATATACTAAGAAACAAATACAGGCAACACAATAAATTACAGGACAGATATCATGACACACGTTTTGCAGTACTTACATGGGACTTGCTTACCATTTTCTGATATATGATCAAGTTTTTAATAATGTTTACTTGCTGGTTATCCAGGTACCACTCTCACAGACCTCAGTGAGAGTTTTACCTGAACAAAGCTGGAGCTTGGACACAGGTATGGACATCAGGATGTAACGCCCTGGCTTCAGTTACGAGTTTTTCAAGGATTTTTACATCACTTCTGCTGTAATGACCACATACTGAAGTGACAGGTTATTTTTATAGTCATAATGATACTCTGATTGCAAATATTTTTACAACCTGTCCAGACTCACATGTGTTCCTTAGTGGTATGTAAAGCAATGTAATTTACCTAAGGGAGCAGGTAAATGGAATATCCTTTTTTTTCCCAATTAAAACAGGCA
Source organism: Ibidorhyncha struthersii (assembly GCA_013398815.1). NCBI lineage: Eukaryota > Metazoa > Chordata > Aves > Charadriiformes > Charadriidae > Ibidorhyncha > Ibidorhyncha struthersii. Next base: position 353,088 of record VZSZ01001128.1, on the reverse strand, counting down.
TTATGAGACTTCCATGTAACGTAAGGGCCATGACATAATCTGATACCTTATAATTTTATACAGGATGACAAACTGAATGTTCTCTAATGTCCAACACGATCTATAATTTCAAAGTATTATTTAAAAAAAAAAAAAAAAAAAGCAGCCAGACAGCCCTCAGCCAAACAACTCCTAAACAGAAGTTTTTATTCCACTTCTCCCTCAGCTCTCTGAAATCTGCCTCATTATACTGAAATCTCTCCTTGCTATCATTTGCAGTGGTGCACTAATAAAACTGGCTGAGCAGTAAGGGCAGAGAAAAAATCAGAGAGGCAGAAAAGCCAAATGGAAAGATAAGGCTTGCTCCATACCTAGCCACTCTCTGGAGGTGTCTTTCATGCAAGTATCAGCAAATACAGCATGCCTAACGCACGGCTTGGTAGATGAAGTCATTCCAGTAGCGACTTGCAATTGTGATTGCTGGAAACCAGCAAAGTCAATAGAGGCTGCTAGAAAAGGTCTCCACCAGAAAACTCTGTTTCCTGGAATTATCTGGTCTCCCAGCATACTCTGGGTACACACATACAAGTGCGTTACTACCACCACTGTGCAAACAAGAAACCCGGCAACCACATCTGAGAATGGGTCTGACCTGTAAGTACAGGTCTGAACCAGCTGTCTAAATCTGGATAGGTTTTCCACTCTTGAAAAGAACTACAAGATCAGACCAACAATGACTTGGATCTGGATCCAAAATTTAGATGTGGATTTGGGGCTGTAAGGAATGCTGCTGAAGAGGTAAATTATGTTTCGCTTTAGCAAATGGTTAGATTTCAAACCACTGGCCTCAAAACCTCTTTAAAAAAAAAACAAAACAAAACAAAAAAACCCAAACAACTATGCAGGCACCCTGCTTTAACAAGGAACTGCTTGAGTCTATTTGCTATCCAGGGCACAGATGCAATGATCCATAACTACGGTGGGCTCCCTTCAGAGCTCCTGATGTCTTCACGCTGGACTCAGTGAGTCCTTCCCAGCCCTTTGCTCTGTATGTCTCTGTGTGGGCAAAATACTCAACTTTCTTCTGAGTCGAGACATCCTGATGGACTTCCCTATTGCTCCTGACATAAGCAACCTTAAATTAGCACTTATATCCCTGCCCTTCCAAGCAGATGGTGTAAATATCATCTGTCCTTCCAACTCAGATGATGAAAACGGTATTACACCACATACTGAGCTGGAGTAAATCAGGATTTTCCCAAATGAGTTGTGCTGACTTACACCAGCTAAGAGTATGGTCTTCCTGCTCTTTTTGTGATTCACCTTGCAGGTACCTTCTCACCAATATTTGTCCCTTAGAAATGTTACGGAAATGTTGCTTGACGCTCAATGCATAATCTTTATTCTCAGGCAGCAGATGGCAACAGGTCATAGGAATATAACTTACGCTAATTTCACATTCAGAGCTCTGCTTAGCTTTTGAAATATTAAATTCAAAAAAAGTTCCATTAAAAAAAAAAATCATATCAAGACTGAAATTTCAGAAGAAAAGTCAGGGGAAGATGAGTGGGTTTCCTGTGACATTGCCCTTAATTCTACTTGCTGTGAGCTGAATTCAAAGCAGAACTCACGCTTCTGCCACCTTCCCATCTGTCCATTTTTTAGGAGGTATTGTGCGTTCTTAAAAGGTTCCAGAATAACTTATAGGACCTAAGCAACTTCATGTTATGGTGCCACATGATGTGAAATGCAATGATGATTTGTTATATAATGACACTGTGATTACCTAATGACTCTTCATTACGGATTATCTATGATCAACGAATCCAGGATTTTTATTGCTTGGGACAAAGGAATTAGCTGGCAGATCCTCTTATTTGTCCCATATGACAGCACTTATAAGTGACATCAATATCAAGGGAAGATTTTTAAACTGCATTGTGGAAGCATGATGCTGGTTCATTGTGTGATGACCATGACATGACAACGTCACTCAGCAGTACAGTTGTAGTGCCATGTTGTTCCTCCCCACCACACCACGCTGCTGCTGCATTGCAGAGGAAGGGCGTTACTTTGGGATATGGCAATGCTACAGCACAACCAAACATAAGTACAATGATGTGTGACAACATGGCCACATAATAACATTGTCCACAGGTTTATCCAGCATGGCAAAGACTTAGCCTTATGAAAGCACATAGCAGACCCAGCTCTCGCAAAAAGATGATGGCTTTTGGTCAGAATGTCAAAAACTATCTGTGGTTTTGTTTTTTAGCTAGCTGACAGCCTTGAGAGTCCTCATCTTTGCAAAGGAAGCAGGACAAACTGATGGCACTTAGAGGATAGCAATGGAAAGAGAAAAAAAAAAAAAGTGGTTTTGCAAACAGAGATCTACATGAAGAAAGATTAAGAGGCCTGCACCCTGACAAAAGGCAAGTGCAGGGGGACACAGAGTACATGCCAACAAAGATGTAAAGGGTCATTATAGAGAGGTAAGTGATCAATTCTTCCCATTACTCAACACTGACAGGGCAGCCAGTACCATAAGCTAAAGAAGCAGGAGAAGGAAAAATAACTTTATAATTCAGAAAGCAACTCCTGGAGAGGAGCTCTGAAAAGGGAGACGGTAGGTGGGCTCAACATATGAGACAATGGATGGCTCCTTACACGCTGCACAGAGTGGTGCGTGCTGCTCCACTATTCTGATGAGCGTGCTATTCCTGCATTGCAGCAGTTCTGCTACAGGAAAACCACAGTACGAGGGCTTACTTTATTAATTCTCTCATGTTTCATCCCTCCTCTAACCTGTGTTCCTCCTAAAAGCAAAAGTGTTGCCCCAACTTTAGGGATAGTTTCAGAGAAACTCTCTTTAACTCTATGCCCATATAACCAAGATAGGAAATCTGTAATTAGTGAAGAGGGGGCACTGTGCAGGCTCTTCCCATGCACGGGCAACACAGAAACACAAGACATTATTTCTATTTCATCCAAAAGATGAATGTTCTCTCAGTTGCTGCAATTTGAACCATACAACTAGAGGAACAGGAAATCAAACGCCTCTAAATGAGACAGGCAGGTAATGAAGCAGCTGTGCGTAGACTGCTTGATTACTCACCCCTAATAAGGGAAGTTGTTCTTTGATAGTCCAAGCAAGGACATATAGGGCCCAAGTACTATCCCCAGGTAAGAATACAATTTCAAATTCCTTGAACTATGAAAACAACACTCTCCAGAGGAACACTCTCCTTCATAAAACCAGCCATGCATGGAAATATTGATTCACATTAGTCCAGGAACTACAATACGGGCAGAAAATTTGACATCTAAGACTTCCTGGAATGACTTTGAGCCAAGAGAAAGAACAAATCCCTTAGATGGGAGATTTGACACATAAACTTCTGATGATGTAAGAGGGATGATGCAGGAGAAGGGTCATGAGGACTCCCTGGCACTGACTCTTGGGTGGGTTGCCTGCAAGAATAATACACTGTGCCAGGGCCTTAGTCTTGGGCCAGTCTCTTCACTATGGTTGGAACTTGAGAGTCCATGTTTGCAATGAACTACCTGGCAGGAGTTCCATCCATCCATCCATCCATCCATCCATCCATCCATCCATCCATCCATCCATCCATCCATCCATCAGCAGTCCCCAATATCTGCAGTGGATGTCCTCGTTCGTTCCAAGTATAAAGAAATGGCACGCCCCGAGATATTTTTTTCCCTGTCTCAGATAAAAAATGTTCACAGGTAGCAAAGACAAATTAATTATAAGGCAGTATTTCACAGGCTGAGGCTACCCTACAGGCAGCAATAAAAGGAAGGAAATGTGGGAACAGACATCTTCCAATGGCAGAATATGCCCAGCATCTTCTCCAGAGCAACCTAAAGGGAAGGGTTTTTTTAACCCACACCTGTCAAGTCTGGATAACACTTAACAGGTCATAGACATCCAAAGCTTTCCTTTTTATCATTTCCCAAGTCAAGAAATTGCACAATTTCCAGTGCATATTTTTTTCATTTTTTGTCATGATTACTACCTGCTTTCCCATCAATGGTTCACCATGTTTTCCTTCAGTTATACATCTATTTCTCTCATTCCTTCTCTCTCAGACACAGATACTACCACAAAGAGTTCGTCAAAACTTCTATGATTTCCAAAAGCCAAGAAAAATGGAAAGAAGAATCTATCCTTTCATTCCATTCTATCCCAGAAATGAGACTCTGAAACCTACGGGAGGTAAGCTGGAGAGGGCATGAGCAACCCCAGCAGGAACAAGGCAGGAACATCCTTGATGTGCTCTCTACCAAACAACTCTGGCTAATTCCTGGTCAGAGAGGAGCCAGAAATCCTCACAGCATCTGATTTACATTACAGGACTTCAAAACTGAATGGCAAAGCTGGTCCAAGGTCTGGGAAGAAGGCCAGCAGAATGGTGGCAGTGGCATGAAGCATAATCAGGGCTTTGCCTTGTTGACAACCTCATTTACAATAGATTTGGAGGAAGAAAACCAGAAACAGTTCAGCTGCAGAATGAAGTGGACGACAGGGTAGATGAGGGCGGAGGGAACTAATCTGTGTATTACTCAGAGGTTTCTTTGCAAGGACAAGAGCATAGGACACTTCAGGACAAACAACAAAACCAGTACTGGAATTTATCGTCTAAGGTATTCTATCTGCTGGGAAAAAAAAAAAAAAAAAAAGACAAGAGCCCTCTAATTTCCCTCAAACCACTTAAATTAGAAAAGCAGGATAAGTAGGAGATCTGGATTTCATATCCCATTTTTTTTCTGACTTGAAGATGAATCAGAATATGTGATTTATGACAGACCAATGTCAGACAATACGGGAGAAGGATTTGAGATTGCTTTACTTTTTAAATGAATTTATTGTGAACTGAAAGACTATTTAACAGTCTAATTTATTAATAGCAAAGCTTCTGCTGGTTTAGCATTCCTCTGCAATTGCAGGAAACCGAAATGCAGTGACCTGCTAATTCCAGACTTGCAGTACGTGTGTCTGGACCAATGCCATCTCACCACCTCAGCTGGGCACTGTTGCAAATGGTAAGTAAATGACTTGAGCAGTGAAAAATAAATGAGATTTTGTTTAGTTTTTACGTCTCATAGAAACTGCTAGCTCTTAACAGCAGTGATTGCATGTTCTTTCTTTCTAACAACAATTGGGGTTTTTTTTGCAGAAATGTACATTTTTTCCTAAACTCTTTTGAATTTTATATAAATGGCTCAGTTTTCAGAAAAAAAAAAAAGAGGAAACCCTGAGTTTTAATCTTCTTTTATATTTCTACGCTTTGAGATTTGGCACTCAGCTGCCTATTTTTGTTTAGATTAATTAAAGGTAGGAGTTTTCAAATTGCAAATGTCTAGATCTGAGACTGTTTCTTTCACACATTTCACATATACTACTTTAGACACCAAAACCAAAATATAGCAACACTTGGAAATGATGTAGATAATAAAGTTTCAAAAAGGGAAGGAAGAAAGACAGACAAACCTTCCCTCACAGCTCTCCCTTCTACCTTAACCTTTGGGAAAAAATCCAACTATAAAAATAGCAGCAATTTCTCCAGCAGAACAAAGCNTTTTTTTTTTTTTTTTTTTTTTTTTTTAACTAGCTCCAGCAGCATCTAAGAAAAGATTTAACAGCATTTGACTTTTGTAACTCAGAGCTATGAAACGCTTTAAGATTTGAGAACTAATTCCAAGTGCTTTTAGGGGTCCAAAAGAGGCAGTCAACACTTATCAAATCAGAACTGCAGCCCTACGAGGTATTAGACTTAACTCTAGCATTTTATAAGAGAAAAAAACACTGAGAAGTGATTCACCAACTCACTTAAATCCTACTCAATGCTCTGCAGCCTCTTGAGTAAAAATCTCAAGCTTAAGTGTTTGACAAAGCTGGAGTTTGAGGCCCCAGTCTACCAGAAAAATTAACGGGAACCATTTCTTGAAGTCTGTAACTCCAAGAACTAAACTAAATGGGGGCATTAAACATATATCCAGCTTCCAACAAATGAAGAGTCCCTTTGTCTTCCATGGGCTGCTCACATGCTTAAATCTAGGCATGTCATAAAGCGCTTTTCAGGATCCGGCCCGTCAGCTTTTGCTCCAGGGATGTTGCAGGAGCCCTACGCTGCTCATGGCCCACAGGATGAGGTCAGGGAAAGCTGGGGATGCAGGAAGGTGGGCAGGGACATGGGGAGAGAAAACAAACAAGGGCTGGTGAGTGCAGGGAAATGAAAGAGGGAAATAAAATAAATTAAAACAAAACAAAACAAAACAAAAAAAAACTAAGTGGAAAGAAAGAAAGAAAAGAAGTTGAAATTAGAGGAACTAACATGGCGTTACTGGTGGCTGTGGCCGAAACTTCAGCAGAAGAAACTACTCCACACTTGGAACATTTGAGCGTCATGCCGTAAAGGGGCACTGCCATCTGACTGCAATTAAAACCAAAAGACTGAAACAAAACAAAACACTTTGCTTATGAACACAAACGTAGAAAGGAAAGGGAAAGAGAAGCCAAAAGAAAGAAAGAAAGAACGAAAGAAAGGAAGAAAGGGAACCAACCAACCATACCCAGTTTGAAAAGAGAAATGAAAGACAGGCAGGAATAAAACTCTCTCATCTGTACCACTCCAGATGCAGGAAATGGGAAAAATGTACAATTCAGAGATGTGTTGGTGCCGCTGGAGAGGGTGGAACTGTGTTGGTGAATGTTTTGCCAGATTCGGGGTGACTCTCTCTGGCACCCATGGAAGAGAAACCAGTACTGCTTTCCCAGTCTCTACCTCCTTCTTTTGGTTTGTTTTTGAGAAATTGCTCTTTTCCCTCCTGGCCTTTTTGCTCCAAAACAAAAAAGGTGGCAGGGTTGTACAGTAGAAGGCAAGAAGTAGGGCTGTGGGGTCTGTGTCTGCTTATCTTCTTTCCTAAAGCAATGCAAGGGATAAGTCATATATTTTCTCCGCTGGCCCTTGTGTGCTACTCCACGCCTTGGTGGGGATACCCACGTGGCAGCTGACAATACCAGGAGATAGGCCACTCTTTGGTTGCTTAATATGTGATGAAGGACATGCAAATGGGACTGTTTATGTCCTGGAAGTTAAGCCTGAGCTCGGGTGTTTTGTAAAACCATCAACCTGGCCCGAAGGGAGCTGGACCAGCTGACTACTTTTGAGACATTTATTTTCTCAGATCTTGTTTTGGAGCTGCAAATATATTTGGGGAGAAGCCTGAGACTTATTCACATCAGTTGCTCCCACTTTTTACGTATGGGATCAACCACAGAACCTGGCCATTGTGGGCTGCTGGCATAAGGGGCTGGAGGGATCTGCTAAAGGGCACGTCCTCACGATTTTTAGAAGCTGATGCATGTGAACCCACCCAGCTCCTCTTACTTGGGAGCGCAGAAGCCACATTAGCTTGGCATTGGGCCTGCTTCTTCCCAGAATTTACTAGTTTGTGTGCACTCTCTGATTTGCATGGATAGATTTCCACATCAGATCTGGCTTAGAAAATGGGCAGGAGTCTGCAAAACATCCTACAGATCTATATGCAGTGCCTGATATCAGAGAAGGCATGAACGTCACTGCCAAAGGACAGGTCTGTCATTGTTGGGTGGTGGCAGTACAGCTGGTGAGGGGTGATGTTTGCAGGTACCAAATATCGAGGGTTCTACAGCCTTACCCTGCCTGGGAGAGAGATTAGGAAAGTTGACAGATAATTTTTTAGTTTTTACAACTTTGTGTTCAGTCTCACTGCAAAAAAGACCTCCCCATGAACACCAACACAGCCTAGTGGCCCACTTTCAAGTGGCTATTGATTGGTCTTTTAATTAGTTAACAGTGGCATAAGGCATTACTCCGTTCCAGAATAATGGCAAAGGTATCCCACAGACACTTTCAGCCTTCAGACACAGAGAAAATTAGCTTCTGTGTCAATAGTTACGTATCTTCCAGGAAGGATGGTCTAAATCCAGTGAGGACAATGGCTGAACCAAAGATAAAGTGGGTCTTGAGAGGCAGTAAGTGCACGACCCTTAAAAAAAGACAGCTTATCCCCAGATCTATAAGCCACAAAGAACAGATAAGCAGAGAGACAGAGAGAGGCAGAGATAGGCAGCAAAAAGAAAGTAGATTGATTTGAGGAATTTGATGGAAAACTATACCAGAAAAAACATGAATGACACTGAATCACAAAGAACTGGCCAGAAGACCACTGTAACACACAACTGTAACTGGTGTTGGGTGTATTTATGCAGCAAGTTGTAAGCAGTAGGCAGAGATGTGGATACATTTATATACTAATTTGTTCTTGTTGGGGGCATGAGGTTGTTAATATATTGAATTTCCGTAGCAGGTTTATATTGGTGCCTGTATGTATGAAAGGGTAGCTAATGAAATAATCACAGTGAATAATGCATTCATTTAATTTAGCTTTTTCTGCTTCCTAAATATCCACAAACAGCTCACGGACTCATCTGGTGTGTTCACTGGAGCCTGGACATTGCTACCTTTTATCAAACAGTGCTTTACACCATGCACAAGCCCAAAGAGCAGGCGCCCTGCTTCCAACATGAAACATTCCCAGATGAAGGGCAATCCAAATCTGTTCCTATTTTAATGTAGTTATTATCTTTCCAATTACTTTCTTCTCTATGCAGTGACAATCCAGCTCCATTACACCCTGCTAGGACAGTCGCGCAGAGAATATTTCAAACAAGGTATCGGGGCAAACTTTCTCAAGTCCTCTCTATAATCAACAGAGAGATAAAAGAAGTAAAGGTCCTCTAAGGGGCAAGTTGGAACAACTAAACAAGGCTCCCGTCTCTCTCCAGTAGTTACAGAGGAAGCCTAGGGAGATTAAACTCAGCAGGCTAAAATTAGACTTTGTGAATATACCCTATAGTCTCATTCTTCTTCCCTGGCTGCGTGAGCACACAAATGCTTCTGGAATAAATGCTGGATGAATGAATTTAAAATTCATTTTAAAGGCCCCTGCGTCTGACATTAAAACATACGGTTTTAGTAGCACTCCTGTCAATAGAGCTCAAACACTGTCAGTGTAGCTGGCCGCAAACCGAGACCGTTTTGCTGGGAGACGCTTCCACGGTTTTCTTCCATGCCCGGGTAGGAGTTGGGGCACTTGTGTGCATTTCTCCAGCTCTCCAGGTAATCACACCCACCCAACTCTCTACAGCCTGTTTTTGTGATATATCTATAAAGTCATTGCCATTAAAAAGTCAACTTTTTCTGACAGATGAGACAACAGTAATCATAGCAATTTCCTTTGCTAAGTATAGGGCAAAACCTATCATCTCTCGGTTATTATTTCACAGGTACTGTTCGCACTGATTTATTTGTGCCAACCGATCTGCATTATGTGTGCTGGGCTCCTCTTAGTGTTCAACAGGTCTTTTTTTTTCTTCCTTTTTTTGGTTTTCTTTCCCTTTGTATTTGGGTTTTGGTTGGTTTTCGTTTGTTTGGGTTTTTTTTTTTTTGTAACACTGAACCATACTTCTTGCCTCTGCTAAAGGAAACACAACGTTTCTTTACACCATCTCCTCAGATCCAAACATCTCCAAGGCCGTTACTCATTCTGATTATCTTCAGATCTACCTTCCAACACGGTTCCCAAGCCCAGGCCAGAAGCGGCTAGCTAAAGGGAAGGGGCACCAGGGCTCTCAAAAGTGCTTCCGCACTCTCAGCGGGTGCACTTCAAAAGGAGAACAAAATCATTGAGCACAGAGAAGGCTTAAAAGTGCTGCGCACACACACACACGGACACGAAAGAGGGGGGAAAAAAGAGAAAAGAAAGAAAAAACAAAGAACATCAGAAAAATGACTTTTTTTTTTGCTTTGTAGGTTTTGTTTGCAAAGTACAACTATGAACGTGATCAATAACCAGCTGCTATGTATTAAATAAGGCCATTCTGTATGCAGTTTAGATTAGAGAGGGAGAGACTGAGAGACAGTAACTTGCTGCTCTGCTAATCCAATAAACCATTTATTTCAGCGCTGACTTTCAAGTGTAATTATCTTGCTACAGACTCTGCCTGCAGTTTGGATATTTTCTTGAGTTCTCTCTTTGTAAAGGGCATCCTCCAGAATAAAGCACGGGCTTGTTAGCAGCTACTTTAAGCAATGCACCAAGGTCACTTCTTTGCATACCTGTTCTTCCCAGCAGCAACCAGTACCTCTGGTCATCCAGACGTGCTTAAGTCTCCTCTTATTATCATGACCATGGCACTGCTCAGGCATTGAGTCCCCTCTTTGCTGCACTAAGGGTATGTCAACACTGCTGATAAAACATGAACCTTAACGTGTTCCTGTGTTTCTTCCCTGGCTGGATAAAAGCTTGCTTCTGCCCTCAGTTTTGCTGCCATCACTCAATTAAAAACCACTTCCACCAGAACTACTCAATAGTGCAATGACAGGAATATTGAACCTTGTCTGTACTTTCTGTCTCTGCCCTCTGAGACCAAATTTTAGGGCCCAAGGCTTTTGCAGCACCCCAGTGGATAAAGCAGCTTACCCTCTCCGTGAAGCCCGGGGAGTGCAGCAAACAAGACAGCACGTACCCATGGTCCCTTGGCTTTCATAGACAGACTACGGTGGAGACTCCTGTGTCTTCTCCACCAGCTTCCTAAGGTTTTAGGCTCTGCCTGTAGACATGGTGCAGAGGCACCAGAACACCTTTTGCTCTCCTTGTCTCTTTGTAAACAACTTCTTCCTCCAAGAATATGATCATTATCCGCAGTGATAAATCAAATGTCATCTATGGGCAAGTGAGAACACACAGCCCTGTCTTTCCTAGCAGCAGGTAAGGAGATAGGTTCCCTGACTGCAACAGCAAGCCAAGTAAGGCAGTGGAAAACAATGTATGAACATCAGCAGCCAGGCTGACCTGTGCATTTGATTTGACTCAGAGTGTCAGCGCGCCGTTCCTGTCCTTTGCTTGGAACATGGCATAGCTCAGAGATAAAGTCTGAGCAGGCTACAGACTCGTTTCTAGAAATGAAGATGAAGGGGCAGGTGGGGGGTGGTGTCTCATCCTGCTGGAGTCAGTGACAAAATAGCCACTGTCAACAGACTTTGGAAGTAACCCAACAGGCATCTGACACCAACCCCTGACGGCACCCAACCCCAACCCCTGATGGCACCCAACCCCTGACGGCAGCCGCCACCCCAGCCAACCCCTAGTGAGGCCAGGGTGATAAGAACTGTGGAGTCAGCTCTTGCATTTATACTACAAAGAAAACCAGGTAACACAAGCTGTGGAGTAGATAAAGAACCTCATGTGACATCAAAAATTTTTCTTGCAGAAGAGGTATCTTTACTTACTCTTTACACATTCATCCATTTACTAATCTGTTCACTTCTAGATCTCCAAAGGCCCCTTCCTTAAAAGTATTACATACCTTTGCTGTCCCTCAGCCACTTGCCAGCCGTTAGTCACGGCTTCTCTGTTACACAGCCTATGCCACGTGCCACACTCAGCAACCCTGAGTCCTGCTCTGATACAGTTGCTGTCTCTAGGAGGCAGTGAGAAGAGTCACTTCGCTCTCCCTAATCTTTAGGAGGATACATCAGCCTGGACTGAAGCCATTTTAACAAAGAGATGAACTTCTAACCTTCCTCCATAGTACCACAATGCTGCTTCTCAGGTCTTTTGTCTCTGCTGCACTGAGTGACAAGACAGAGAGATTAAACCAACTGGGGTTTTTTTTGTTCATTTTGTTTAAATCTGCCTTTGCTTTTTGTTTGCATCTCCAATCTCTCTTTGTATTCCTTGCCTGGTTATTGATCACAACCTTGTTCGATTTTTTTTTTTTCATTCTTTACTTAGATGTATTGATAAGGCATACCCTGCCCGTTCCTTCAGTTTCTTATCTGTTATTCCATCTTTGGATACAAGTTTGTTAAAAACCAGAATGCCAATAACCATGTTCACCTGTTGAAAGAGAAACAACACACAGTTTTGTTCTCAAGTAGGTTAGGTCAAACTGGGTAGCACAGAAGGAAAACCCCAACATTTGGTAAGCTAAATCCTTCCCATTTCTCCCAAAGCTCGGTAGCATGGTCACACTTCTGCAGGCCACCACCCTTTCTGTCCCTTCTCCACCCTGTCCCACCTCCCCTGGCCATGCTTCAATGAGTTCAGGACAGCACAATGCAGCTGGCAGCAGATCGGAGAGGTCTCCATGAACCAGGACAAGACTGTAAAGTGCTCAGATTGCTGCAGGGCTGTTTGAAGCCTGATGCATGCTCAAGATCTAGCAAGGCAAACTGTAGGCACAAGAACAATTTTTTCAGGGTAATACAAATAGAAAAGGGCCAGTGCAGGGGAGAGCAGTGGGTTGGCACTGACTACTTTCAAAAGTGCCTTCTGGAGTCTGTGCGACCAAAGCAGCAGCTTTAAAAGGATGGGGTGGTGAGATGCAGACAGCTTGTCATAGTTTTTGCGTGGTGAACCAGCACTGCTGCTCTCAAAATAAGAGTTGGAGGGGCACTGCAACAAGTAGAAACATCGGCTACTGTGGTGGGAGGTCTTGAGAGATACTGCAGATGGCACAGCATGTAGATTAGCCATTTAGCCATTCCCCAAAAAAATCAGGGACAGGGCAACTGCATGCAATCCTTCATCCTACTTTGTTAGGGTGAGAGCATGGACGTCTGTATCAATCAAGTATAAATATTCCCAGACTGTGCAGAGCTGAGGTCTTGCGAAGGGATGCTAAACTGCTCCCTGGGCCTTTCTCACTGCATTCACTGCTGCCAGCTGCATCTGTTTCACAGACTTCATCCAAACCTCAGCAACCTCTGAATGTGAACACATTAGTGACACATGAGCATTACCCTCTTCATGGAGGCACAGCAGTGATGGTGGAAAAAAGCGACAACGAAAGTTTTGCTGACAGTCAAACATGTGGTGTTGGTAGAACAATGTGCTAGATGCTCTTCTGCATGTGTGGTTTGCAAGGAAATGTTTCAGGCCAAATTCAGAAATGTGCAACATATTACCTGTTTGCTGAGAACCTTGGTGAGTTTAATAGACCCTTGAGAGGTGGTCCTAAGAGGCACCTCATACAACACATAGCCTAAAGGAAGGGACATGTCTGCTTACGCCAAGCTTCCATCTAGTTGCCTAAATCATCCTCAAGAGTAAGCAATCTTTCCAAGTTTGGATTGCTGGTTTCAGCAGGACATGACCCAGCTCACTGATGTGGAGTCCACAGCTGGGAATAAATGGAAGATCACACAAATAGCAGTTATTTCCTTTTGCATCAGCTGCTGGGTCAGTGGACTACTTTCCACAGCTGCGAGTCCATTTCTGGAGCTCACCATGGCATTGTTTTAGAGAAACAACACTGGCAAGTCAGACGCAGTAACTCAGCCAAGGATCAGCAGGAAATCAAACCCTCGTTATGTGCTTGGAGAGAAAGAGCACTTTCAATTCACTGATCCTTCTTCACCATGCTGGAAACTGGTGAGTGCAAGAGAGACTTTAAGGTACAGCAAGGCTGTAGGAAAGACAAAGTGCAGCTCTGCAATTGCAGCTTTGCAACTGTTTTAATAAATAAAAGCTATTTTATCCAGGACATTGATCATCATGATCAACGTCCTGCCCTGATCCTGGCTCTGTTTCTTTCCAAAGTCAGGGATATCACATGGACATGCTTCTAAACTCAGCCACTCTTAATAACACACAGTGTAGCTTTACTTCTTCATCTCTGGGATGTTATCCAGAAGCAAAGACACAAGTCTGAGATTCAGCCTTTGAAAGAACCAGTACATGATGACTGATGACTCTCTGTCCTGCCTTCACCGTGCCATGAGCTTTTCCCTGCAGTAACCCATTGCCTTCAACCTTCACACAATTATCACCAGGCTGCTTCACCTGAGCTAGGTGAGTCAAACTGCTTGCAACAGCTCTGCATTTCAGGTTGCCGTGATTTTTAAGACTAAAGGTCAAACCTTTGCAGCAGGTCAGTGTCAGTGGACTGACTGCAAGTTGCAAATACTGCTGAAGCTGCAGGCCAACCATCTTAAGAATATTATTTTGAGTAAAGTTATACTCCAAGTCAAAGGCCTCTTTCCAATGTGGGGAATAATAAGGGAGGGTGTGGGGGAAGAACGTTATTACAGGTAATAGAAAAGTCATGTTGATAGGAAAACTGCAATACAGAGATGCTTGAAGTCTAGCCTGGCCAGGGCTAAGGCAGAGGTGACAATCCCAGCTGTAGCCAAGTCAGCTGTGTGCAAAGTCACTTGGGCATCTATATATCATACTCATCAGAGTTTTGGCTGAGAAAGTACCCAGGCACAGGGTCAAGTCCCACCTTGATCTGTGCACCCCTGCACAACAGCAGCTGTATTGTCTCTGGAGCAAACCTGGCCTGAAAGCAGCACAGCTGCATACCCCCTGTACAGCCCAGCAAGAGCCTGACTGTCTTTACACTGAGCCAGGTGGACCGTCCATCCATCACTGACATGGTCAACCTGAAATCCGGACAAAGCACAGGGAGAACAGACAGCTGTCCAGTCTTGCGAACGGTGCACACTTGAGAACTGTGTGTTCAGCTTCTGGCTCTGCTAAAAGTCACAGTGTGAATTTGGGCAACTTATTGAGCTTATCTGTCTCCCAGATTACCGCTTCTAAAAAGGCTTTAAATGCTGTTTCTCCTTCCCCAAGCTTCTCAGTAGGTATACCAACTCGGGCAGCATTCACTTCTCACTTTAGCCAGCAATGAGTCAGGTAGTCTAAACTAGGTGTGTAGGTTCTCTCTCTAGGTACTGAATAGAGACAGATACCCCCAGAGATGATTCACAAGTTCCTAAGATCAGCTGTATGAACTACCATTTGTAGGTGTTGACCTCTGTGTAAGGACATCTCCATTTCCAGCTTTGATGGTGAGTGAAAACTGAGATGCCAAATGGAAGCAGGCTCATGTGGTTTTCTCATGCTTTAAAAACGCTAAGGAAAGCCGAAGGATTACTTCCCTCATTGTTGGCACAACAAAAGCAAAATGGGTTGAGGCAGCAGTTTGACTCCCCCTTCTCTGGGCACTACCAAAGGTCCCTCCCTCCTAATCACCACTGCTTATTGAGCATTCAAGCTACTGAGACAGAGATATCGGCTGTTATGTTGTTGGGGCAAAGAGCTAGTTCATCTGAAAGCACTAAGCCACTTAATGCTACTGTCAATTATCCTGGCTATAAAGAAGACCCTGACCCCCATCAGCTACATTACTGAGGGAAATCCGACTATCACGTGCCTACAGAGATCTAATGACTGGCTGGCATGAACATCTGCTTATCCCCACTCTTTTCTGACTGCTATCTGAAGGCTCAACTATGCGTTGCAGCCCTACGCTAAAGAAAGAACCTAACGGATACACACGTTGCTTTATTATAGAGGGGCAACTGCTGGCTTGCCTCTTTGTCATCGTGATGAAACGATGGCATCAAGGTGGTTTGATGTGCAATGACAGCAGTGAGAATAGAGGCAGCAAGAGCTTTTGTGTAGTTATTCTCCTGGAAGCATGCTCCTGCTGCGGGGCAGTTAACCCCCCAGGCACTGCACGCAACAAAAGCCTGATCCGAAAAAGAAATTGTGAGTGTCAACAGCCCCATTCCTGTGGGACCCTTCAGGGCACTTGAGCCTTAGAGGCACTGGATAAAACACTGGGCTGGAGAGAAACTGCAAACTGTCACTTACATGTGGGGGCTCAGACGTGGACTTAAACCCATCTGAAATTGCTGCAGGAGGGATTTCCTAGAGGACTAGCAGTTCTCAAATTCTTTGAACCCTGACAGTCAAGATTTCTCACAGTCAGTGAGGCTTCAACAGCAGGGAAGCTTGATGAAACGTATGTCATCTCTTGAGCGACATGTTCAACTCAAGTAATAACTGGCCAAGACTGGTTTTGGTGCTGTGTTAGAGCCAACGGTGAGGGGACAGTAGAACAGGCTCCCACCATGCATGAGCTGGTGGGACCGAATTTAGGAATGTTCACTTTAACCATGCCGTTTCTTTGAACTAGAAGCAAACATGACATGTTTAGGGTCACAAAGGATCGCCACAGCACTGACCTCCATTTCACCTGCAAACAAGGAAGCTGCCCACATGCACTGGCTGCCTGGGACAGACGAGGAATAAATGCCGGCTGTGGAGGCACAGCCTGGTCTGAAAGCAACCAGCAACAGCAGTTTCTGAGGGAGTTAATGTCAGAGTTTTCCACCATCATCCTGCACTTCCATCCAGATAGGGCAAAACCAAGGTAAAGCATTAGTCAGATGTCTATGGGACTCCAGAGAGGACAGAGGTGGGAGGCTGAGAGCTGAGGCATATTGTATTTCAGAATCAAACCTATCCCAGATTGCTGGCTTCTAACACTTTTCTCTTTATTCCTGAAGGACAAAGCTATTCGAAACACAAGTGGAAATAAAGAGCCGCATTCTTGGGTTGAAAGAATAAGGGAAGTGCTATAAGATAAANGAAAAAAAAAAAAAAAAAAAAAAAAAAGCTTTCAGCCAAGCTTAAATACCAAAACGACAGCAGCCGCCGGTCCCACGAAGGCATAGAGAAGACCTCCCTCTAACGACAGCCAGCAGCTGGAAAACGAAGAGAGAAAAGAAAGTTACCCAGTGGCTAGCATCACCGACAGGCACATGTTTGCTTCTTCTCTTTGCCTGCAGAGTTCATCTTGAGAGGTGGTACCCCATGGCAAAAAAGTCTCTGACTTTACAGCAAGCAAGTTTTGCTTCCCATTTCTCCTGAACTTGCATAAAGGCTCATTTGCCTGGGGGTCTGCCTGCAGAATGGCATTTGATGGTCGACAGAGGAATGCATGCAAAAATAATGAAAGTGCTGTGTTTCAGCTCAGGTCCTGGAAGCAGTTGCATCAGTTTGCTGGCAAGATGATGCTCTTGTCCTACTCACTCAAGCAAAAGAATAGAAACAGTGGAAATAGTCCCTCACTCATTTGCTAACCACTATGCCCACCGAAGGCTCAAGGTCCACGAGTGCAGTACATTTCTTCTTCTGGATCCTCCCTTTGAGCTTGCTGCCATGGGGAAATTTTACAACACAGCAGTGAGGTGGGAATTCCCAGCACTCCTTAAGTGGATACTCTTAAGGAATGAGCTGAATGCGATGTGTGTGGTGCCTCTTCTGGAAGCCAGCTTGTTCCTTCTCCCTCACACCATGTAAGCAGAGAAGAGCTTCTCCTTCCTCCACTGACCACGTGTGGAATTTAGGCTCCTAAACTGCCTAGTGCCTACACAAACTGAGGGGCCTCTTCTGACTCGGTGCTCATGTCTGCCCTGTTGGTGCCTACCACAGAGCCAGTCACTTTTGGTGACATTTCAAGTCAGCAGAGAGCCAACCAAATGAGTCCAGGATGAGGCATCTACATTCAATTAGATGAATCACATCCTGAACTCCATTGACTGCCTTGACCAGATCTTCACCATCCAAGTAAGCAGTGCCCCTAACCCAGATGGAGACACCACTGGGGAGACGAATCCCATCTGTCATGTAAACAGCATGAATGTTCTCCAGGTGTCCCCTACAGAGCTCCTACAGGACTGTACATTCACTTGCAGATCTCACTGCACACTGACATCCCCATACTGACAAACTTTGTGTAAAAAAAAACAAGCAAAGAGAGGCAGGGGAGATCTCACCCTGCTCCCATCCTCAGAGATGAGCATGACAGGGTGACTGGACAGCCAGCAGGGATTTTCAGGTTTGACCATAAAGTCAGGAAGGAAACACTTCTTCACTATGAGAGTGATGGAGCACTGGCAAAGGATGACCAGAGGGGTTGCGAAGTCTCTACCCTTGGAGACATTCAAAAGCAGTCTGGGCATGGTCCTGGGCAGCCATCTCTAGGTGACCCTGCTTGAGTGGGGTAGTTGGACCAGACAGCCTTCAGAGATCTCTTTCCCACCTCATCCAGTCTGTGACTCTGTGGCAGTCATGAACAGTTACAGCAGCACTGGAGCTGAAATTTCCCTTTTGTGGGGAATCTAGCAATTCAGAGTGTGGACACAGAAACCAGGTACTTCAGGGCAAGAGAGGATGCAAATTTACACTGTGTCAGCAACCTCACAGAAAGTTTGCATGCTTTGACATTGCAGTACCCTGGAGAAAATGTGAAATGAAGTAATCCTGTTTCAGCAGTAAACTACCGTGCACAGGATAAGAGCAGGCAACCACAATGGAGCAAGGACTTTCTCAAAGCTCTTAACCCAGCTAACCCTGCAGTAATTCAGTTACATGCCTGTACTCTCCGCAATGTGGTTTCATTCTGCATCAGATGCAAACTGATGCTGCCTTTCAGAGTCTCCTGGGAAACAAAGCCCTCCTGGAAACATTTCAATTTTGTTGATCAGCCTCATATGTTTTTGTATCAATTCTGACTTGCAAAAAATGTTATGTTTTCACCCCAAAACACAGAACATTTGGGAAAAGAAAAAAAAAAAAAAAAGTATTTCAAACTGAAAATTGAAAGCAGGACATTCTGTTTTTCTCTGAGGCCTGCATCTTGTTTATTTCTAAATTAAACCTGTAATGTGTTAATTTAATCAGTTCTGATTTCTTCCTGATAGCAAGTTGCTCTGTCACAAACAGTCTGAGCAGCTGTAATAACAAAACAAATAATCAGCTGGGGGGGGAGGGAATAAGAATGGCACTTTGGAGGGCTGTGATAACTGGAGGTCTCCCTAAATGCAAAGAGAAGGCAGGGGGAACCAGGAGGGCTCCCAAATCCCAGTCCTTGCCCAGACCTTTTTCTCCAATGCTCTGTCTTAATTTTGAGACCGTTTTTCCCAGGGTCTCTTCCAGCTGACACTCAGCCGAAGAAAGGAACAGACAGCCCCGCACTCCAGTTAACAATGAGGACTTCGTGCAACGAGGGCTCTCATTCGTGTCAGGTCCCTGGCAGCCCCTCTTCCCCTCTGAGCATCAAGGCTCTCTGAAGGCAAGTTCACACATCACCAAGCACTGGTCCTTATCCCTTCTGACTGCCTGACCTCCCTGCCACAGCGCTTAATCGAAGCATTTCCAAGGCTGTCAGAGGTGGTGGCTGACAGCAAGGGAAGGGAAAGGGTAAAGTGATATCTGAGACAGGAACTGACAGCAAACTCCAGCAATATATTAGTCTAAGTGGAGCTGCTTTTAGCCTTGTGCCTACAAGGCACAGAAATATTTGCATTTCGCTAAGACGTTCCCCAGTACTTGCCAAGGGATCTCTTCACAAATCTCTTAAATAAAATTACCACTGGAAGGGAGTAAGTGAACGGTTTAGCAATGCTTAGCAGCTCCAGAATACTACTTGTAAGCAGTGCTTCCCCGATTGACAGCAGCTCTTGTGTTCAACGAGAAAGACCTCTTTGCAAAACATGCGATCCTTTTGTGACTCTGCCACAGCAAAGGCATGAGATGGACGGCTTTTGTCTTGGTCCTGCGAAGAGCTGACTTCCACCGAGACCTTCTTGACTACACTGTACAGCTCTGCCAGCAACAGTTCTCACCCCAATCGTGTGCAAACTTAAGCAGCCCCAATGCAACAGCCAACATGTTTGTATAATGAAGACTACAGCTGGGAATCAGGGTTGTCCCACCAGTGTTAATTTAGAGATTAATATAGAAGCTGCTGAGATACCTGTGGGTGACAGAAGCCCTGATGTAATGACACGCGAGGACCCCTGGAAATTTGCTGTGGTTTGGCACTGCTCTCAGAAAACTTCCTGTGGGCTCTCTTGTGGGGAAGGATATGAGTTTCCAGCTACCAGAAGCACAACCTCAATTACTCTGTTCAAGCTTTAGGAGGCAGTTTGTCAAGCTTTAGAGGTCCAGAGTTAGTCCCTGGAGTACCAGCTAAAAGGAGAGTTATTATTCAGGCATTCAGCCTAATACAAGGAGGTGAGCAGTGGCGGGTCCTCTAGACCTCCATTATCTCTAAGACTTTCTTTGAGACTGGAAGTACAGCCTGTACCCTACTCCAGCAGCTCTCCAAACAACTGCAAAATGTCCTTTCAAATGCTTTTCAGATAAGAAGAAGGAAAAATACCCTTGCATTCTCCTCCCCTCATTGTAGACGGAGAGTTCATAGCATTCCAAAAGAAGTGTCCTGAACAATAAAAGACTCAGTGAATAGCTGCTGGGGAATTGCCACTCAGAAATCTACAGAGACGGAGTCCAAATTCTGCAGTACATATTCCATTTTTAATTTGAACCTCTCTCTTCCTTCTCATCTTACCACTCGGTAGCCTAGTCTGGCCAGCTACCAGGTAAATATTAAATATTATCCACAACCTTCCCACACTTAGCAGTGTCTCTGATCTCTGGCCAACCCTTTGATTGCTACCACACCTTGATGGGACAGGCTTCCATGCTGCTGCTCAGTTGTGTTTTTATCGTTATGGAATAGCTTCATCCCATGTACAAAAAAAAGACAGGACAAAGCTGGATGAAATCTTGCTTAGGGCCCAGGTAGATCACCCTGTTGGAGTTTCCTCCCTTAACTTGCTCCACTGCAGTTGGCCACCATGGGGTACCCTGCACATGACCAGTTTCAGTCATCGTGACACGTTATGCATTTCACACACTGTCCCTTCTACCAGCTTTGCCCTGGGAATCTGTAACACCAGGATTAGTGCTGCAATGCCTTCAATACTTGCAGCTGTCCCCAAAATGCTCTCGTGATCATGTCCCATAGATGGATGTCAGGGGGGTTTTTTATCACTGTGAGTAGGATGAGAAAAAAAAAAAAAGATGTTGAGTGCCAAATCCTCTGCTCAGCTAAACATCAGAGTTCTACTTTGTCTTAATGCCCATCTCCACAAGAAAACCAACAGGCGCTAATGCACTACTCTTAGGATCCGAAAATTGCAGGGTTGGAAGAAGCTTTGAAAGACGCTGTGAAGTCCCTTGTGGTTTATCACATCAGCTCTTGTGCCCTGCTTCACAGGGATGGATGTGTTGTGGCTAATGTCTTCCATTCCTTCTGCAAGATGGAAACTTCGTGCCTTGAAAGTCTGCCACTGCCCATTTGAAATGTTCTGGGCATGCCCTATACTAACTAGAGACAAAGCTAAAATAGCTCCTGAGCTCTATCTCCAAGCTTCGCAACTACCTCACGCATTTCTGCAATGGCCAGAAACCAACAAACATCCTGGGACAAGCTTTGATACAAGGCTGTATTGTGTTTATAAACTTTTAGCATTAGACAGTGTTAAATCCAGGTCTGAACAACCTCAAGTTTTGGAGTTCAGCTCTGAAATTACTGCTATGTAATGTTGACTTCGCTCTAGAGAGAGAGGTAAAACCAAGGGCCTCCCCACACATAAATGTAAGAGCTTTTATGCCTCTTGAGCAGGAGAACAGGGATAAGTGTGAATGCACTGCAGTCTGTCGGGGCACCCTGCCTGGCTTGGTCCACATGAACATGTGCTTCACATTTTAAAATGCACCAATGTGCAAATGTAACTCTCTTTACAGTGGTGCTCAGTTCCATTTTACGCTCAGCATCATGGCTCACGAACCCACCACACCATCCGCCTGGCCCAGCAGCACGCACCTGCTTGCCCCTTGCCGCATGGAGGCAGGGCAGGGACTGCTTAACCAGCGGCCACGGGCATATCCACACTGCCTGGGGCAGAGACGGTGGCTTGAGTGTGTGACTACGAGTTAGCTCTGCTTAGCTCTGGCTCTCCATAAAGCCAACAGCAGGAATTACAAGATGATGAATGTCTGATGTGCTCTCTGGGCTTGAGAGGAACTGTTGCTCCTTTCAAGACTTTGCTAGGACTCACCAGCTTTACTGGGCTGCGGCATGGAAGGGGATGAAAAGAGGACAAAACTGGACTTGCTGGAATGCGAAGGTCCCCGACAGCAGAGCTAAGAAACGGTGTCATTTGGGCTGTGGCTCCTGCTGGGAGCACGGGAACTCTTGCCATCCCCCCCAGGCAGCCAACCACCTTGCTGGGCTGCAAGGCAGGCAGCATTCAGCCCTTGGACGCAAGGAGCAACAGAGACTTAAGGGCTGAAAGGAGTCAGAGGATTAGCAGCAAAAGAAGGAGAGCTGGTGTGGTTAAGCATCCGCTGGGAAGGATGGAAAATCAGCGCAGCCTGTTGGCCACCTTGTCGGTGTGCCAATCTGAGAGCAAAGCAGGAGCCCGGCAGGTTTTGTCATGCCTTGACATCCTTTTGGCTGTAGTTCGGGAGGGCTTTGGTCTGGGGCAGGGAGATGTTGGCACACAGTGGTGCAGTGCAGTGAAATAGGGCATAATTTCTTGCATGTTCCTCCTTTCCCCTCCAGGCTTTTTTCTGTGGTCAACGTTGACCACAAAACTCTGTGGTGGCCCTTAAGCACTAATGGGCAGGGAGCTACTGAGCTTTTTGCACCAATTCCCGCAAGTCTATAAACAGGAAAAGAAGCAGGAATATTTAGGGCCTTTCTCCGTTCCCCTGATGCTTGTTCATTATGAATTTATTCTCATGGACTTGCATGGAGGAAAGCCCCAGAAACAGCAGCCCCACAGAAAAGCTAAAGGGCGTTTGGGATCTCAGTGACACTTCTGAAAGCCAGGCTGTGTGTTGTCCTCTTCTGAGTCATACAACAACCCTCTCTGCATCCCTCTCCACCAGGACACATTGAGGCCAAGTCACCTGAGCGGGGGAAGGCAAGTCAGGACAGGTACAGCCAATGCATCCTGATGCCAGCACAGCCTTCAGGAATTGTATCTGTGGATTTGCATTTGACAAACCCACCTTCCTGAGCCCTCTGTATAGTACAGTAATTTAGACTGCAGCAATTTAGACTGCAAAGCAGACGGAGAATGCTGCTGTGCTGTTTTAATACTCTCCTGCAATAAAAATGCAAACCCTGGACCATTTGGTTGTGGGTGTGCAGAATATGCTGGGAGCGGAGAAGGAGCAGGGATTCCACGTGACATTTTCTCAGTGGACCCATCAAACCCTCATCTGTCGCTGGCCACATCTCCAGCCTTTGTCTTAAATATTGTTCACGTGGGATGCAAACCACTGGCCAGGAAGGCTCTGAATAATGATAGGTTGCAGTAGGGAAGGGCCTGATTTATTGCTACATAAAATATTATCTTTTGGCTGGCACTATGCATAAAATTTCTAAGCTATCTTTTTCACAACACAGTGAAAAAAAAAACACTTTCTTTTTCTTTTTTTTTTAAATTATACTAATGTTCAGGTCTGAGTGATTCCAGCCTTGCCTTAACCTATTTTTTACTTCTGCACATCCTTATTCTGTTATTTCTTCCCTGCCTTCCTTCCCTCATTACATGCAAATGAAAGTTTCCTAAAGGCAAATCCTGTGGAATTTGGAAAACAGGCAAATTCAGATTGCTTTCAAAAACTTGGTTTGAAAAAACTCATGCTCATTCTGGTGCCTAAACTGAGCCGAGGGATTTTGAAAACCTGGGACCAATCAAGCAAACCATTAAATAGACAAACACAAAAGCTATTTTTCATTTTTAAACATCCTAAACTTCAAATATGCCATCTTTTCCCCTGAAAATAAATTTAAAAATATCTCTAAATAGGAGGTACTTAGATTAAGGTGATATGCAACAGTTGAATCTAACTAGTTCCTATGAACAAGTTTTTAAAGGAATACACAATCCACCTGGGCCAGCTGATGGCTTGCAGAGGCGGGGAGGCAGGATGGCTCCTTCCTCTCCCATCATCCCTGCTTCCCTCTGCCATGGGCAGCACACCAGAACTTAGCTCCTACCTTGGCTCCGGTGGGTCAGTGGATTTTGAAAAAATAGGATGAAGGGTGAGACAGGAAGAAAAAGGAGGAAGAGCTCCTTTACTCACTAGTTCACGGTGCCGTACCCCTTGGCTTTAGTAAATCCCACGGAAATGGCAACCACCAAGGCGGGGAGCCCTATGGAAATGAAACAAGAGAAAACTGGTCATTTAAGCATATGTGCAGCTCTTCTCCCACTCAACCACACAATATACCCCATTCTTCCTGGTGTTATTCTAGCACCACCTGTCCCAGCCTGGGTCTTCAGCAGAGACTGAATTCAGGACCTTCAGAGCCAAAAACATGAACCCTTGTTACCTCTGCTAATGAAGCAAATGCCATCAGCTGTAATCAGCTCATATCCTGCTGCAGTCTCAGCAGTTGTGTGGGGACTGATAGTACATGCAGATGTATAAAATATATTCATTTTATTCTTCGGTACACAGGCTGGCCAGGAATATATCAGAATGTCTCCTGAAGATGGAATAGTCAGCCAGAACCCAACCCAAAAGCACTAGCAAGGAGGACATTAAGGGCTATGTTCGCTCTCAACATATGATGAACAACCCAGGTTCAAATCTCGCCCCAACTGAGACAGAAAAGGAAATGGAAACTGAGCTCCTCCTATCCCAAACAGATTTCCCAATATGTAATAGATAAAGGCCATGATCTATAATAGATCAAGTCCCTCTGAACCACAGTGGAAAAGCGTATCAGAATTTCAGGTGTTTCTGAAAAACAGGATACTTATTTTCTTGCCAGAGACCTGCTCCCTTTTTGTGTCCAAAAGGAGAATAAACTAAGACAAACCAGCTGCCCTCGAGAAGACACACTTCATTACGAGCCTTGCAAAGGATGAGCAAGTTAGTCTGTGGTTGGGATGCCACAGTGTACAAAGCACAACTTATCTTTAGGGCATCATGAGCTAACGGTGCCAGCATGGGGATGTCATTTCAGGTGCATAAGGGGGTGAAGCTATGGCCTTGATCTTACCACTAGAAGCTCCCATAAAATGAGAGCGAGGAGGATAAATAAAACCTGCTGGTTATTGTGCAACCTGCTGGTTATTGGCCTAAAATTCCTGAAAAGTTCTGAAATTGTTGTGTCATTGAACGCCTAGGTACAATCAAAACTAGCAAAAGACACTACATCTTTCTAATAGTCTTCTGATCCTTCTTATCCCTGCCATGATAAACTGCTCAAGGATCTACAGAGGAGATTGAGTACTTCTCCGGTTCACTAGCCCCAGCGCAGCTCTCCTCTTTCCCTAAAGAAATGCCTGGATATCGGCTAGTAACATCTGGTTCTTCAGCTACAGAGGTCTCCATGTGGCTTTTTATAGCCCGCCTCCTTGTGACATGACGAATTAAGCTATCTCGGTGCTAAAGATGGGCAAATCCCATTAAGAATTAGCAGGATCAGTAGCCAGCTAGGATTAGTGCTTCTTGACGAGACCCTAATTTGTGTGCTGTAGAGGTCACAGCAGGTGGCTGCAAAAGATGCTGTAGATCGAAGGGACGCGAGAACAGCATTCAGATAATAACCCTGCTGGCAGGGTGGTCACTCAGCAATACAAATCATCACAAGATTGATTAATAGTGAGGGTCTGCAGCCAGCTGGGAGGTATAAGGCCAAGTTGGCTGGAATATAGAGCATTTGAGAGTTATCATAAAAGAGAAGTGTTTCTCTTCCCATATGAGATTTCCAAGCACAGCTCCCGTTTGATCAGTCCCAAACCAACAGACAGTGGGTTTAAAAGATGTCTCTTTTTTTTTTCTTTTTTCCTTTTTTTTCATTTTTCTTTTCTCTTTTTTTAATTCTTAATTGACTATCGCTCCTCTTGCTGAGCCTCCTTCACACCTCATCTGGATATATCCTGGGTGCTGTACTCACTACGATATCATCAATATGGCATCCCATGGCAAGCACACAGAAAAGCCACATGTCAAGGGACTTTTTCAAGAGTATAGCTTGATGCAAGAGGCCCTGTGAAAGAGGAAAGTTGGCTAGGACGCCGCCAAAAATAGCAACTTGTTCTTCGCAACGTGCTTCGCTTAGACGTGATAATTATGCAGAAATACACACTCGGGCTGTGAACTCGTCAGCTTACAGGGACTGGCTTGTACCGAGCCTGGGTGAGAGCCCCAGCTTGTGCGGAAAATGGAGCTGTACACGCAGCATTTACTGAAGGTGATGGCAACACCACGGTAGCTGAGTAAAAGAGCATAGTAATGAGGGGTGTTGTACTCCTCCGCCTTGGGAGAGCTGTTAACAGTCTGATCACAGTTAGATGTAATTAGATTGAAAAAAAACAAAACCAAACAACACTTTTAATCTATTTTTTTTTTGATTATTTGAAAGAAATTTATTCCTAACTGGTCTGTTCCATATGCTGTGTGTGGTTTGTACCAGCCTTCTAGGCAGTCAGTCACTCGCACGACAGAGTCACTGGCAAGGTTTTGGGGGCTTCCTACAGAAAGTGAATTTTACATTCACAATTCCAAATAAATGCATCAGAAACCTGTTTTGAAGAGTTTTATACTACCAGGCCAGAGGAGAATCAGGTCATGTGTTCATCACATCCCATTAGAAAAGGCTGTTTGTTAATAACTACCAAGAGCCATAACTGTTATGAACAGCTGAAGATCCACTCAGAGCCTGAGCTATGGCAGCATTAAAAATCCAGTTGTGGAAACTATGAGATGGTTGTGAAAAGACCGACAAAATTATTTCTTCTTTACTGGGGCTAAATATGACAACTGATTGTTTTTAGGGAACAGTTTGTCAGTCTGTTCTAAATAATAATAATAATAAAATAATTCTAATTGCTAAAAACTCTTTTCTGGAAAGACAAAGTTGCAGACCCAAGAGGAGAACAAAAAAACAGGGAATAAACCTCACTGCTGATGAAAACCACTATAGCTTCAATGAGCTACAGCTGACAGCAGCTGAGAACTTGGCAAAGACATCTAGAACAAGAGCTTAGAGAAATGCTAATACGCAAAGGGGGAAAAGGGGGAGAATCAGCCCATGACAAAGTGAAATGTGCTAATTATTTCAGATTATGCTCTTTATAACATATTTTTAGCCTCTTCCCTCTTGGAAGCGCCATTAATCCCAGCTCTATGGCTGAAGTCTAGCAGGATGCTAAATATCGGAAATTCCCTTGCTGCCTTAATGGGCAAGAACGTTCTTCATTTCTTGTCCTAACCTATTCCAAATAGTTATTCTGCATCATTTATCAGCCAGTGCATCCTAGCTCAGAGATGACTATATTTTACTAGCAGTGTGAATTATGCTTCTACACATGTAGGGTGGTTGTTTTTTTTTTTAATCTGGACAGACTACAAATGTGAATGTCGCTCATCCAAAATTCCCTTGGATAACACGCCCATCTGTTCCAGCTTTTACAAATTGGAAAATTCCCTTTTTATTACCTAGAAAAGATATTAGTCTTTTGCATTTGATATCCCTGATGTTCCTTGAGTCCCAGAGTGTTTGTGTACAAACATATGCATGAACGCACATAGGCGCATGCAGCCTGTGCTTTGCATGTATGTGGATATGTTCTTTTTACACAGAAACACTATATTTCAATACCACAATTTATTTTCTTTTGTAAGCAAAAGCTAGGAGTGAAAACTTAAAGGGATGCAGGTGCTGGAATGAGGCTGGCTCTTGATGTGCCAGAATAAATCACATCAGGGTGCTTCGTAAGCATCAGAAATATCTTGCCTGGGGTGAAATGCTCGACTTCAGTAGTAAAACGAGACACTAATACAGCTCAGATGCACAACGCTTTCTCTCTCCCTTTCTCTTTTTTGCCTGCTTGTTTTTGAGCAACTTTTTGTTCAGTTGCTCCTTTCAAACGCATGCTTGTTATTGCTTTGAAAGCGCAGGTTATGGGTTTGTGTTTGTTTTCTACTACAGAATGCATCATTTAAGGCTAATAAATTAAACATATGGAAAAGGCAGAGGGAAAAAAAGAGTAGTTACAAGCATCTGCACCAGTCTCAGTTTATTTGTCTACGAAAGGCCCTGCTGCCATGGAGACAGGATTTCAGAGCTTGCTTGACTCCGGGTTGCACATGGAAGGAGACAGCGAGAGAGAGAAAAGTAGAAAGGAAGAAAGAGCCCCAAACCCAGGAGAAACCACCCCCAGCACACCCTTTGAAAACTCAGCCCCGCTCAGCCCATTTATTTTGTGTGACCCTCGGGTGCACTGGGCAGTAGGCAGGACTTCAAAAAGGACTTTCAAAGCCAGGTTGGATGGGGCTTTGAGCAACCTGGTCTAGTGGAAAGTGGCCCTGCCCATACCAGGGGGGGTTGGAGCTAGACATCTTTAAGGTCCGTTCCAACCCAAACCATTCTATGATTCTGTGACTGGCTCCTGCTCATGCTGTTTTTAACCATCTCAGCCCCTCTTGACACCCCCAAAAGGGTTGCAAGAACCCTCTGCCAAGCCTTCTGCAGAGCATCAGTCCCTCTTTGTAGCCCAGACAGTCTCTGCTCCGCATCCCATGGTGGTAACAGAGCTTCTCCCCCACCCCTGGGGAGATGCTGTGCAGACCCAGGATCCTCACCCCATCCGAGACACAAGAAGCGCTTGCGGATGATGCGGTTCCGTAACCGGCCCGTCACGGCCATGTAGGACTGCCAAGCCTCCGTCAGCACCCAGCAGAAAGAGGAGAGGAAGAAGAAGTGCAAGAAAGCCGCCACCAGCGTGCATATCACCTGGAGAGAGGAGGAAAGGAGGACATGTGAGAGGAGCAGCAGGTGGAGAGAGCAGCGTGTAGGAGAGCAGAAGGTGCAGGGAGATGCTTCCAAACCAGGCTCTGGAAAGCAAGGTCATGAAGATCAGGACATGAAAAGACATTTTAGGAGGAGGAAGCCTCACCCACAAGCTTCGACCTAGCAAAAGACCAAAGCATTTGCTTCAAATTTGAGTACTACATGGAAATGGCCTGCTCTTAAGCACAAGGTCTAAGATAAACCCATGTTTAACACTGTTGCTGAAGTCTGAGCCCGCATCCCATCTTGGTGCTTTCTTGGCTTCAGAAAATATATTTATTTTCCAAATGATCAAAACCATGGCCATGACCCTTTCGGGGAGGACGGAGCAGTTAGCAAGCCGTGCACTAATCTCAGCTCAAAAGGTTTGCAAAGCACCACGTTGTTGGCAGCCAACACATAGAAATAAAATCAGAGGAAGGCAATTTAGACGGCAATTTATTGCTGCCAGGGAAGGATCTCTGAGTGAAAGAGTTAAGGCATGAGAGCCAGCTGAAACCACGGCTGCCAGGGGCTGGTAAAGGACTGCAAACACGAGTGGTGCATAGTTGTCCAAAGGCATAAAACTACTAGCAGACAGGAGGGAAAAAAAAAAGAAAGAAAGAAAGAAAGAAAAAAGAAACTACATTAGAAGGAATTTCATAATGGTGAGCTCTACTACTCGGTGGGGAAATCTCTCTTGGGAAATGCAGGGAGCTTAAGCCATTTAAAATTAAACTGGGGAAAGTACTAGCAAATGCATTATGAAGAACAATCCTGTAGTGCCAGGGAGATGGACTGGAAAGCTGACAAGCTCGTCTTTGTTTTTAACTCAGCAAGGCCGAACCTTTCACTGGTGCAAATTGGTGCCGCTCTGTTTAACTCTGCCAGAGCTGTGCTTAATTTCCACCATCTGCGAGCTGGAAACCATGAATCAAGGTACTCAAGAAGAAAATGATGGAAAGAAACTCCAGTGGCTCCCAAGGAGAAGGGAGAACAAATAGACTTTAAAAGTGGCTCTGGATAAAATGGCTTAAGGCACTCAGGACAGGGGGAGGGGGAGGTTTATAATGAAGAACTTCTCTGCTTTGAGTTGTATCAGGAAACATGGACTTTGGGTTTATGGTCAATGAACCTTCCTCTTTTTTAATCCACCAGCATCTTTTAACACAGAGCTCTCACGCACAGAGTGTCTTTTATCATGATTTTATCGGATCGCTCTCAATTCATACACTGGCAAAAACTGATGTTATCTGAGGTTGTGAATAGAAGTAAGACTGTGTGTTCTTTGAGACAGGAACTGTCTTTTTGTTCCATATTTGTATCTGACACCAAAACCCTTGTTATTCTGCTTATAAATGGATTCTGGATGACAGTTCAATACAAATAACACAGCTCAATATGGTAATTTCAAGTAATTTTCACATTTTAAAAGAATCCTAAAAAGGATATTCATCAGCTTACAGACCTACATAAAACAGTTACAAACACAGGATGCTTTCTGGAATGTATTTTAAGAGATGGTTATTTTAGAACTTTTTTTTTTACTGACATCAGATAAGACACTGTTTATTTTACCATCCTGATTTTGTTCTGCACCAGCACGGTTCCACCCTCTTTGCCAGAAGTTTGTAAAGGGGAGAAAAAAACCTTGCTTTCCAATTTTCCACCCCGGAGATACATTTTCCGGGTATTTTTACTCAATCGGGTAGTTTTGATGGAAAGGGGAGGAGAAGAGAAGAGGGAAGCACAACAGAAATCCCCACATCTCAGCTGGATCAGTATAAACCCATCATCTCAACTGAAATCAGGCTGCGAACTTGGCCAGCTGATGGGCAGGCGCATATTTGCGTCTGCTACTTCTGCTGCATCTTTTTCCTTCTTTGTAAGGAAAAGAAAAAATCTCCAGGAAGGCCTAAGCACAGGGATATGACATCCCAAGCTGCTGCAGAAAGATCTAGCAGAGCTTGTCAGTCTGTCAAGGGCATTAGCTCTTGTTTTCCTTTAAGAGGAGAAATCTGTTTCCTTGCAGCACGTAGCCATGCCTTTGAGATAGGGCCAGTTTGTGCGGCGTTCATTTCTTTTGTATCATGCTATTGCTGACTGTAATTTTTTAGCCTTTTCCCAGGCCTTTCATCTTCAAAAAGCTTAGCAAATCCGGGCATGGAGTCTTGCCTTTGAGGTTACATGGATGGAAATCAAGGGACAATTTGGCATTTCCAGGGAAACTAATATCACAAAAATTCTCCTTGAGTAACTGCAATTATAAATCAATCACCAACATTTTAAGACGCTCCATTACCAATAATTGAATGTGAATAAATTCCTAATTTACACTCCTCTGTCTCTTCTCTCTATAGTTTTCTTTCTCTGTTCTCTGCCAGGGACTGTTTACTAGAATGGCTGAGCGGAAATCCAAGAATAACCTTTCTATTTACGGTGTTTCATGCATATGTATGTGTGAGGAGCTAATCTGCCTCATGCAATCGCAGCCGGGAGCTTTGAATCCCCACTAACAGCTCTGACAGTGAACACCCAGAGTGATGTGAGAAAAAAAGCACGAGGGAGAACCTGGGCTCAAAACTGTGCTCTGAAGCGGGTGGGAGAGGGTGAAGATATCCTGGGAGAGGGTGAAGGACCTCCTGTCCTGGAGTGAAGAACAATAACCAAAGAGGAGGTCCATCCACGGTTTGCCTTGTTGAGCATCCCTTGGTATTTCTTTCTATGGAAAGAAACTCCTAGCACACACTTGGGGTTGCAGACAATGCACCCAGGGAAAGTGAGAGCTTAGCTCACCCTTTCTCCACCTCCTGCCCCAAGAAAACCATGCTGGACATGAAAGACAATTCTGCTTTGAGAAGTTAGTTTCTGAAGGGCACTTGTTTAATAGGAGTAGTGCTGGCTGGCTGCATCTCCACGCTTCTCTACACACATATGACTCAAGCAGCTGTAAAGCTTTCTCTAAAACATAACCTAGCCCTAACCTGAAGGGCCCTCCACAGAAACGAGTCTCTGTAATTCATTAAACCCTGGGACTTCTCTGCAGAAATGCTTCCAAAAGTGACAGCGTGCTCCGGCTGCCGAAAAAACTGCCCAGTCACTGGTTACTGATTATTAAAAACTAGATTTTGACTTCTGATTGCGACTGTGGCAGCAGGAGTAGTGGAGGACGCTTCTTGCCTCACTTTTCTGTTTCGTGGAGTTGGGATGGTTGGAGCACTTGGGGAGACAGGAAAATGTACAACAGGAAAATACTAATGATGAGCAGTGATTTGTTATGCCAGATGCCAACGGGGAAACGGAAAGTACTTAAACTGGAGACAAAGTCATACAATCAACATGCGCCTCTCCAGCCAGGTCTGTAAGGTGGGAAGGAACGTACATGCAAACAATGCATGTGGCTTGGAAATGCGTATTCATATCTTGCCTTCACTGCTCGAGTTGCACTGTGATCTGCAGTGAGTCCCTTAGGGCCCTCGGCTCAGCAGCATGCACAATGCATCTGATAATGCTTCCTACCCCCAAAAAAGGTGGCTTTTTGCGGCTGTGTTCGTTAACATCTGCCAAGCGCTTTAAGCTCAAAGTATAAAAGTTGCTGGAGAAATAAATGTAAAGCTGAGATGCTGGATTTTTTTTCTTTTTTAAAGCCTTTTCTCAATCTGTCTTTCTTTGTAATCTTTGGAAAATAAAATGGTTAAAGCCTTGCAAATAACCATGTTTCTTCGCTGTGCCATGTGCCAGCTACTCTAGGCAGATATTCAAAAATACCACATTGGTTTTAATCAAAGCCCCGAGGATGCTGACAAATTATCAAAGAGAGAGCGAGAGAGAAAATTGAAATCTGCCATTTAGTCGTGTCTTTGACATGTCGCTAATTAACAGATGGAGGAAAAATGAGGAAGCGCTGCCTGAATGGATCATTGCAGTGCTAAATCAAGGGAAAAGCAAACAAACAAACAAAGCCCAACCAATTTCCTACCTTATTCCGGGTCTGGGTCTGTCCGATCAGGATGAGAGCATTGGAGGAGATGATGGATAGGCAGAAGTTGATAAGAATGACAGAGCGCTCTGAGCGAATATACCTGCAGCAAGAGAAGAGGGGAAAGGAGATCCACCCTGTTACAGCTTGCATAAAGTTACCTCTGAAAAGCATCAACCAGATGCAGGTTGCACTGGGCCAGGCTCTACAGAAGGCCAAGGTAAAAGACTGCCCATATCCTGCAGATCTTATATGTTAAACAGACAAGAACAATGGGAAAAGGAGGGGGAGAGCTTGGGTGTAGTGCTCAGCCCACAGATCTCTCCACCTTCCCCATCAATGCTGGAGTTACGAGCATGAGTCAACAAACTAGGGGCCAGCCTGGTCCCTAGCCTGAGCCGCTGCTAGAACAGTACTGAGTGCTGCAAGTCTTCTTCAGCTCTGCTTACTTGAAAGGGGACTTGAAAAGGAGCTTAAAAGAAAACATACAGGCAACACATGGAAAGATTCCCAAATAGGAAGAGCCACAGGCATGCTGGCGATGAAAGCAGATTACGAATGCATGCACCTCCACAACAAAGTGTTTGTGATTCAGCATTCCTCTTTGTTTAACCTAACAACCCATCCTGAAGTGATAAGTATTTGTGGCTTCTCCCCCCCCCCAACTCAGACAGAGAAGTTTAATGCTTCTCAAAACTAGGCCAAATACATAACTGCACCTGTGGGCCTGGGACATTAGGGATCCAAGTTAGGAAGCTGTTGCCTTCAGCACCTTGCAGGAGCAAGCTATTTGTCATTTCTGATTTGCAATGTGCAGCACAGCACCAACTTGCTGCTGAGGTATGTGCATGACGATTAATTCAAACCACTGGCTATGGAGGAAAATTTCTTTGAAGGCACTTTTATGTACCTAATAAAATTAAAGGGGAATCGCAAAAGCACAAGTCTTCAAGGATTGACTCAGGACCTGACCATACTACCACTCATACACGTGAATAATCTCAGTGATTCGGCAAGTGCCCTGCCTGAATACCAGATGAGTACAGAGTAGACTCTGATGCTTACAGAAATTAGAAACAGATCTATTAATCAACCAGCTCATTCCTGGGGGCTAATGCAGGATTATTTCCTGTATTTCAGCACATCAACTATTTATGTTGGGAATGTAATTTCATTAACTAATTTTAGCAAGAGTGAGTTGATCACACTTTAGCTGCACAGTTTTGATTTTCTGAGTAGGTGGGCAGGATGAGTTTACTGCATGTGTGTGTTCTGCCAAGGGTAAATCTGTGCTTTAGACCTACTGAAGGCTGGAAAACTTTGTTTTTAACTTCCTTCTGAGTTTTACCTTCAGAGAAACACGAACGTGGAGGATATGCTTTCCTGGATACAAAAACATCACTGATGCAAAGTTGTCTGAACTTATACTGAGTCTGTTGGAAATTTGGTTTATTGATAGTTCTTTCTGAAACTCACCCAACCCCATAACTGACTACAAAATTCACGCTTCCAGCTCAGCTAGAAAATGGCTTGACTGCCTGCAAAATGAATATTTATTTCCTTTCATGGCCAATGTGATCCCAGATTTTCCAATTTCATTGGGCTCAATACAAAGCTGTGAATCACCTGGATCCTGTTCCATTTGTGGATGGAAGGTATTGAACCATCAATCTATCTAAGATGTACGAAGCAACACATCAAGTCTCTAGTCAGCAGCTTCTGGGGAACAGGAAGGGAAATTTGGACTCTGCCCTGGTGGGAATGGGATGTGGTAAGTCTGATTAGCAACACTATGATCCAAGTGGCATTAATGTGCAGTTTGAAAGTCTCCTCTGGTCAAAAAAGGTAAGCAATGAGTTGATCATAAGTATATTCTGTACGTGAATGTAAGGGAAGATAATCCAGCTGTCTTCAGACTTTTTCCCCCCTTAAACAATCCTCTCCTTTCTCCACACTTCCCTTCATGCACCGAGAGTCCATCCTGTTTTCCAGATCCTTGTACCTCCAAAGAACAAGATGTGGGTTGGCAACATGTAGAATCACAGAATCAGAACAATTCAGGTTGGAGAAAAACCTCTTGAGTTCCCAGTCCAATCCTCTGCCCAAACCAGAGCTAATTTCAAAGTCAGATCAGGTGTCTCAGCATCCTGTCCAATCAAGTTTTGAAAGTCACCAATAACAGAAATGCCACCACCTTTCTTGGATGACTTATTACAGTGCTTAATTGCTCTCATGTTGAAGGAATATTTTTCTTTATATCAGACTGGATTTTTTCCTGCTGCAGCTGGTGCCTCTAGACCTTTCCCTGTACACCTCTGCAAGTTGTTTGACTTCTCTGTGACTCCTCCTTAATAGCCCCCTCTTCTCTAAGCTAACCAAGCCTTGTTCCCTTTGCCTCCTTTTACGTCATGTTCTCCAGCTCCCTAAGCATTCACTGGACTTGCTCCAATGTGCTAACATGTTTTGTATTAGGGGATATTGTGCCAATATTGGAACACTTTTCCAGATGTGGTTTCAAAAGTGTCAAGCAGAGGGGAATAATCAATTCTCTTGACCTGTTGGCTATATTCTTGCCTATATAGCCCAATACAATGTTGGCTTTCATTGCTGCACGGGTGCACTGCTGATTCATGACCAAATCGTTGCACGTAGGACCTTCTCTGGAAAGGAATTACCAAGCCAGTCAGTCTCCAGCCCATCCTACTCCACATAGTTATTCTGCCCCAGGTGCAGAACTGTGCATTTGTCTTTCTTGTACCAGTTCTCCAGACCGTATCTCCAGTTTGCTGAGGTCCTTCTGAATGGTAGTGCTGCTCTCCGGCATATCAGTCTCTCCCAATTTGGTGTCATCCCCAAACCTGCTGAAGGTTCATTCTGCCCCATTGTCCAGGTTGTTAGAGAAGACATTCAACAATATTGGCCCTAGTATCAACCCCTGACAGATGCAACCAGAAACCAGCTGCTGGCTAGGCTTCAAACCTTCGACCATTATCCTTTAAGCATGCACGAACTCCACCCAGCTATTAACCCACCTGTTCCAATCCGCAGTTCCCTGGTTTGGATACAAAGATGCTATGGGAGACTGCGTTAAAGGCCTTGGTAATGTCAAAATACAAAACATCCACTTCTCTCTACTGTCCGTGTAACCAGTCATCCCATCTCAAAAGGCAAACAGGTCAGTCAGGCACAATCTGCCCTCAATAAATCTGCACTGTCCATTCCAAATCGCTTCCTTGTCCATTATTTTGCCTGGAAACAACCTTTATAGCTACTTGCTCCTTAATCTTCCCAGGGGCTGTGAGAAGTCTGACCAGCCAGCAGTTCTCCAGATCCTCCTCCTTGCCCTTTTTATGATGGGTG
This sequence comes from Ibidorhyncha struthersii, assembly GCA_013398815.1. Taxonomy (NCBI): domain Eukaryota; kingdom Metazoa; phylum Chordata; class Aves; order Charadriiformes; family Charadriidae; genus Ibidorhyncha; species Ibidorhyncha struthersii. The sequence goes on along the minus strand of VZSZ01001128.1, from coordinate 317,188 downwards.
TAATATTCTTTTTCTTCCAGACACCAGGAACCTCCCCAGATGATAGAAAGAGACTCTGCTGTAACATCAGCCAGCTCCCTCAACACCTTCGATGCATCCCATTCAGTCCCACGGACATTCAAATGTTCGGCTTACTTAAATGTTCCTCAGCTCTCTCTTCCTTGCGGTGGGTAGTATTTTCTTCCCCAGACTCTGCCACTCGGAACAGGAACTTGGGTTCCTGGGAGCAGACCTTGCCAGTAGAAGATGACAACGAAGGCACTGAGTACCACCACCTCATCTATTTCCTTCTCCATTCGGCTACTTGAACCATTCCACACTGGGCAAACCTTTTCCTGGGTAATCCTTTGGTGCTGACGTACCTACAGAAACCCTTCTTGATGCCTTTCACATTCGTTACCAGTTTCAAATCCAGCTGGTCTGACCTTCCTAATTTAGTCCTGCGTTCCTGGGCAATGCATCCATAATCCTCCTTGGTAGCATCACCTGGTTGCCAAACACTTGCAGATTGTTTTTCAGCTCAATCAGTAGTTCCCTGTTATGCTAAGATGGCCTCCTGCCTTATTTGCTTTTTTCCTTCCTTTTCCTCTTCTCCAGCACAGGATGCTTCGCAGAAAGAAATCACCACTACTATCCAGACCCTCTGGCCAAAGAAGTCAGGAACTCATAGCAGAGAAGGGAAAAAACACAGGCTTTGATGGTTTTTTGCCAGAGGAGAGATCTCCAGCAAAGGCAGAGCTGCTCCAGAGTGCTGCTTCACTACCCCTTGGCTGATACATGGACTCTGCCTACTTATCAAAATATGTTTTACTCAGCCACCAAAGCAGAGGAAAACTCTCACCGCAAATTTAGGGAACTTCTGCTCTGGCCTGGGTCCTGCAGGATGTGGGGAAGCCCTGTGCAAACCGAGACAGATGGAGAAGGTGGGAAAACCCCACAGTCTGTCTCTCTGTCCCCATTATGCTCCCTTCCTCTCCGCAAACGCTGAATCACTTTTGCTTTCTCATGGCTTTTACACACATCCTTCTCCGCGAAATCACTTACTCATTCCTGCTACCTCCCACCAGGGCCATCGAGTGCCTCAGCATCTCCGGCAAAGGCAGAGCTCCTGGGTTTAAAGCAAGTGTTAAAAGCCCCTTGAGAGCTCATTGACAACCACTAAATCAATCTTCAGGCTTCGATGGGCAGGGAGTGAGAAAAGCTCACACTGATATCTTTCAGCGATACAGCATTCACCCAGCCACCGCCGGTGGAAAAGGTCCGCCGTGCCCCACATGCTGATGGGCTGGTGGAAGAGCTATTCGATAGCAAGCATTGATCTCCATGCTATGGAAAGGTCACTGACTCCAGAAGCTGTTGAACCGCAATGAGTTCAGCGATGGAAAACACATTGGGGCACTCCTGAAACACCACTGTGTCAAGTTGCTGTTTAAAAAAGCGTGATATGAACCAAAGCTGAGAGAAACGCAGTACTAACTCATTTCACCTGTTCTGACCCTTGAATAGTTCCTTTTCCCCCCAGTTTTTCATTTTCACATCATTTTTCAAGAGGGAAGATCTTTTTCTTTCAATTCCCCCTCTTTTTCCACATGGCCGGTGGAGCACGTGGCCCACACACAGATCCTGTCTCCAGCTGTGACCCAGGACAGCCACTGCCGAGATGTAACAAGGTCACTCCACTTCTATGGCCCACTGTGTCACTGACCTCTCTGTTGAGGCTGCTAATAAGGCCAGAGATGCACCATCTGCAGCAGAGTTTTTGCAGCCATCTGTCTACTGGGAAGTGGCGTGAGGCCACCAACAGGCCACCAACAGCCGTCAAAGAGAAAAAACATCCAGTTTTCAGTGAGATTGTGCCAAGTTGGCTGTGTCTGAAGTGATCACTTGCATCAAAAAGCTCATGCCGTTCGTGCTGATGGCTGAGTAGGTGGCATTAAGCAGCAACCATTATTTGGGGGTTTTGAATGGGAAGTGGAGGGTAAACTCATTTCCTCTCTGATATGCAGCCCCAAGCTAGGATCACCTCCCTTTTACTCTGCCCCCTTCTCTTTACCATGTTCCTTTCCCTCTTTCTCTCCCGCCCTTTCTTTCTGCTTCCCATGTATAAACAAACCCTAGCTGGGCAAAATTCTGGGAAAGTTTCCAGATTGTCAGCCTCATTGAGCCTATTCATCAGAAGTGTTTCATACTCAAGCTGAGCCTATGTATCCGTGCTCCAGATGCCTTTGTCCAGAGGTCTGAATGGGAAATTTCCCGGCCAAAGCTCCCTGAAACAGCTGAGCTCTGGTGAGTGCTCTCCAGTGAAGACCAGGCAGCTAGGGCACGAGGATTTTCCCCTCTGCACGGTGAAAAAGAACCACTTTGATATGGCTCCTGTATTTTAGCAACACCAGCTGGAATAATACTGCTGATCCCACTTCTGAGCATTCCTCCAGCTGTTGTCTATCAGGCTGTATAACATCTAGGACAAAATAAAGGGGGAGCCAGGAGATAATGTTGACTTGAATATGATGTTCCTGAGACCATTAATAGGACAGCACATTCATGTCCAGCAGCTATGCCTAAAATAAAAAGGACACACAGAGTGCTCAGGGCTCAGCCACGGGAATGCTGTGAAGTTTAGAAAACATGAAAACATGATCTACAGAGAAGAAATGAAACAAACTCAGCGCACCAAAGAGAAATTCTAGAGATCACTTGATCATGCTTTACAAATATTTACACAAAGAGACTTAGTATAGAGAGCCCTTTAATCAAGATATAGCTGGTCTCAGGATCACTTGGAAATGGATGTCCATCCTTGGCTAGCTCAGAAATGCCCATTCAAGCCGCCCATAAACATGTCCCCCCATTCATGCTGATCATTTTGGGCATAGGCATAACGCAAAGGCTGGAATGAGAAATTAAAAAGAGCGCATTTTAAACAGGGCAGGCAATTAAATTTACTGTCCTCAATAACAGTAAATATTGAGGGGCACACTCCTGGAAGAAAATACATCATGTTATTCCAAATGACTCTGGCATGCTCCAAACTGATTCAACCTCATGTCTGAACTTGGGTTTCAGTTCCTGAACTTGTTTCTGATAGGAAAGAGAGGGTGAGGCTCGAACACTTGCTCTTTACTCCTCTATCCTAACTTTCCACTTGATCCTGACACCAGTGACACCAGTAAGTCACCTACCAGCGCTGCCCAGTGCTGCCCAGCCTGAGGAAAAGCAGGAGAGGACAAGGACTTGAGCAGATCCAATGATACCCCAGGCACGGAAAAACCTGAGTTCTAGATAAACGTTATGATGATCAGTCTTCAGCTCAGAGCACTTGCCATAATTAACTAGCCACTATGCACTGTCACAGTATCAACAAAAAAAGATGCATTTTTGCTCATTTTTTACTCTCGTTTCTTTCCTCTATCAAAGCGTAGAAAAAGTTATCTCAATTCGCAACTCTGAACTGAATTTACCCTTTCCTCCCTACTAAGAGGAATCGCTTGACAAAATAAGAGCCTCAGACTGATCCTTTCTCCCAAAAGGGTCACCAATAACTTCCAGACAGTATATTCTCTGTAGCCACTCCATTTCAATTTCACAGTCATTCACCTGGTTCTGATTTACTTTGTTTTATTTAGCTTAGAGTTATGAAGCTCTCAGCACGTTTGCCATGGCTTTAGGAAAGGCATGGGTCTCGTAGTATAAACTCAGACAATGAGTTCAATGCAATACAGGGGGAGAATCCCATGCAGACCTTGGGTCCTCCAGCTTATACAGTCCACCAAAACGTATCTAAGAGGGGCATGGGCCAATGTGGACCATTGTGCAATAAAACTTTGCTACAAAATCACTTCAGTCTCTATAAATGATACCATTTAAGGTTGCACCTGGCCTGCTTATAGGTGAACAGGAGCTCTCTGCAATGGGATGTACTGAGGAATCCCACATGCATCTGAAGCTAAAGGCAAAACCTAGCTAAGAGGTTGGAGAGTTATTTAGAGCATGAGGTTTATCATCCTTAAGCTCCTGAAAAGTGCTGTCAGTTCTTCAGGCCAGATGTTTTCATAAGGGGTCATGGATGTTTCGATGTTATCAAAGACCCAACTGGGAATACCTTGAAGCAATGTGCCTGCCAGGAGGCAGTGTGTGTCCACCTCTCTGCGAACAAGGTTTCCTGGGGTATACGAAGGCATCTAAAACAGCACACGGCTTTTGAAAATGGAACAATGTGACTACATGGGGTCATGGCACTAATTTCACTGTACTAATTTCTCTGGCACTAGAAGGAAAGAGTAATGCCAACTAAGCCACCATGATGACTTTTTGCAGGACCCACTCATTTCAAAACAGTTCTTCCTCAGGCACCAGACACCCAAAACAGGAGAGAAAAACCTCCAGGATCCATGTAGATCAAAAGACAGTTACTTTCCCCAAAATGAAAAGAAGAGAATGAAAGCCATACCTCCAAACAGAGACATAAATGATAATCAACAGCAAAAGTGTCAGTGAAGATACTCCACAGCCTACAATTAATGTGACAGAAGGGACCAGCACCTTTTCCATGTTCTGAAAGAGAGAAAGCAAGACATTAAGAAAAAAAAAAAAAAAAGAAAATGTTCAGCAAACACTACCAGCTCAATTTCATGGCAAGAACTTTCCTCCTAATTGCCTGCATGTCAACTCACCTGACCTTCACATTGCACTGTACATACAAATAAAGAAGAAAGACCAGGATCTGTTTCTGGTTGACCCAGCCTTTTTTGGACCTAATTCTGCTCCCACACACACTAGTGTTAAGTCTCCGGTATCCATGGTGAGGTAGGTGTGTAAAAGGTGCAGTTTGCAAGAGGAGGCTCAGGCCCTTCACATCCAGTGTGAAACTTTGAAGATAATTAATGATGCAATAGCAGAAGGCAGCGCTTACGCTAGAACAATTACAAACGAGCTCTTCTGGGAATGGCAGTGATGAAGGTAGGAGGAGGAAAAGAAGGTGAAAATCTTCCACCAGCTAGAAACATCCATCTGGAAAAGGAGGAGATGAAGCAAGCAAAGAAAAAAACCAAGATGTATATCCTCCTCAGGGACCTAGCATCCAGTCTTACCATCCATCACTTCACTACTGTTACATTAATACACAAGGTATTTCATCTTAAGCATGGGTGCTTACTGAAAACGCTGGTGTGGAATGGTTCTCCTTTCCTTTCTGAACACAAAAGACCTTCTGGTCATCAGCTCTTGCAACATCAAGAACTACCACACATGCTATAAACTCTCGTAATCTAGTTCCCTGCATCACTGGGACTAACTGTGTAATGAGCCAACATCGCCAGACTGGTATCACTAAACTCCCCTTGTTCTCAGCTTGGAGTGAGGATCTGAACCCCACTTGGTTTTCTCTGCTGCAGGCTTTTTTTCTGGCACGTTTCGTATTTCCACATCAGTGATCTCTGCTGGCATGAAAGCAGAGAAGCAGAGACCCACCGTGCAGCGGACACATGAGAACCCCTCTATTTAGAGTGATTAGTCAGCATGCAGAGCTGTGGGAGCACAGTCAAGGTTGTCATAAGATTGGCGCAGTACCAACACCATCGCTACAGCCATGGAGATTAGATGGTTTCTGACATAGCAAGGGCTTAGCATAGGAAAAAAAAATATGCAATTACACATGAATTTGGGAATGGAACAGGCAGTCCTCTAAGGACTTGTCTACACCATTTTGTTGGCAGGCATGAGGCTGCTCAACTTGAACCTCCAGTCAGCGGGACACCATGAAGCTGAGGCTACTGCAGCTCTGTTCCAGGCTACTGAGCCTTCTGCAAAGCTAAATACATTAGGCAAGGCTCGGTGATGTGCTTATATGGAGTCTGGCCAGCTCAAAACATGGGCAAAGCAACCATGTGTGCATTGGCTCAAGGCCAACACTCAGTACAGGTTTGTTCCACAGAACCCTCCACAAAGAAGGGATGAACAACCCAAATATATTGGGACCTGAGCTGAATTGTCCCTGCAGTCTGAAGGGCTTGGGAAGATCCATCTTACCTGTATATTTTGTCCAAGGGCACCTCTCACATTTTGAATCTCATTGGGGGGAATTAATGAGGAACAAAACTTTCACCATGCTGTTGCAGTGAACCTCATAGGAGCTATTGGGAAGGCTGGCACAGGAGCTTAAGGGATCTGAGGCAAAATTTAGTGACACGTTCAATGGCTTGAATGCCCAACTGCATATATACCCAAAGGAGTACAGGCTGATCGAGGGGTCTTCACTGGATGCACATCAGCTACAGATTGTAAGCCAAACTGCACTGCAGTGTGGTGCCACGTTTCTGTAACGTCCCCTCTCTACAGACCTACACCTCTGACATGTCACTACCCCAGCATGCCTGTACAGCTTCCTTGGGTTTGCTCTGTGAAACAGGAGGCTTAGGACTCTCCAAAACTACACCATAGATACATGCAAAGGGTTTGGATGGAAATCCTGATTTACGTTGCTGAAATTATGGAGCTGGATTTCTGCCAATATCTTAGTCTTTTTAACTACCAGCAACTGTGCAGAAACTGCAAGAATAACACGGCGCTGAGCCTCACCAATCCATCCAGCAAGGTCCTGCACCTCCCACCACCCAGAGCTTCTCAAAGTGCTCACAGAAAATGTTTCAGCTCACATGTGGATTATTCCTCTAAACTTCTACAGAGACTTGAAGCACTGCGATTTTTAACATCAACTGATGTGACTGTATTCCCACCCTGAGAATTTACTCCTGCCAAATATTTGCGGAAGGCTAGAAGCAGGTGGTTTTTTGGGGGGAACTAGGTAAACAGAAAGAAATTTCAATGAAAATATCAACATTTTGATTCGTCTTCCATCAAACAAAATTGAAATCGGACATATTCCAGGCACCCTGAGTGCTGAAATATCGTATCCTGCTTCTTACAAATGGAAATGTGGAAGGGACTTTCTTCTGGGAACAGAAGCCTCTGATTTAATCAGGCACTGGGGTAGGTTATGGGAGAGAGAGAGATGCAATCTCCAGTACAAAGGCACAGCTTCTTCCTTTGCGACCCGTGCTTTTGTTCCCCCCCCCTGCAGGAACCAGGTGGGCAACAGCCCTGCCTTACCTCAGAGATGCATGGTCGTGATAAACGCACCACAAAGCACAAGCTTCTCAGACATTAATTGCTCCTTGTTCACTTGCTCCAAGCTTACTCCCAACCTTTTTCCTCTCCCCGCTCCACCCTTACAGCAATATGAGTTCACATCGCACAAATGGTGGCCTGGGATGAGCATCGATTGTGACATTTGATTTAAGTAGGTCTCATTTCACTGACTTTTCATGGGTAACTGGATAAAAGTGGGGGAGGAGCTCCATTAAAGCAAAAAAAAGCCTGACATATAACTCATTCCTAAACCATCCGAGAGCAATTGAAGAAATGGAGTTTGGATTTTAAGAGATGAGCAGACTACTTCCTTATATCTCCAACACAGTAACCCTAACTCCCCTCCCTGCCACATCCTTTCTGACATCCCTCCACCCCCAACAACCTCAGGTTCTTTCACCCTCTTCCCTATCCCCTTTCCCACACCACCCACAACCCTCTCCTAGATTCTCCATCAGCTAAGTCTGAGGTTTCATGTACTGGACCATTCCTAGGTCAGATGTTTGCTCGTTGGCAAGGCATTACACAAATGCCAGGTGGAAGCCAGACTTCTAGGTAATAGCTGGTGTCTATCTGCAGCCCTTCTCAAAGAAAAGGTCCTGATCTGCACCTCCTCCTTTATGCTTCAGCCAAATTTTCACAAAACCCATGCCCACCAGAAGGACTTGTGCTGTAGAGATGCTATGAAGCTCATCCTTTCTCCCTACAGAGAAGGGACGGTTGGTCCAGCCCTGATGGGATTTCTGTTGGCATCATGAGGGTGCATAACCAGAAAAAAAACACTGGCTGAAATAAGAACAGGAGCTCACTCCTTTGGGAATAATAAGTCATGAAGGCTTAGGCCCATGTACCTTAGGATTCTGCTTTCTTTCTTCATTATTAAGTTTTCTCTGTCGTCCCCATCTTTCTTTCCCCTCCCCCACTTCTTCCCTTTGGCAAACCAAGCACCATTTGTTTTATTTCTTCTGACTAATTAAACCTCCTGACAGAAGGTGGTCAGACGCTGTAGGATCTGAGCCTTGCAAGGGAAATTTCCTTGGAGGAGAACGAGGGGGAAAAGCAAGGTTGGTTTAAAAAATAATAACACTACCAACAGAAAAACAGCACGGCATTCTCAAGGTAAGAGAGAAAACAGTCCTCAGCAGCACCACAGCTGAGGAGCAAAGGTGTTGTCTGCAAAAGACAGGCCAAGAACCAGGTCTCCACCTGCTTGGACTGGAGATGGTCCCAGATGGACCAGACTCTGCCCTGCCCCTCACCACCTCCCCACATCTGCTGATGGGAGCCATCTAGAAGCACCCTGAAACACAGATGAATCCATGCCCAGTTGGAGGTGGAAAGAAATTTTTTCCCTGGGCCAAGCAGGAATAGAGCAGGTTGTCACAAGTCACAAGCCCTGCAATTCTGTCACCAGGCATGACAAGGGAAGAGCGAAGCAATCAATGACATCAGCTGGGATGGAAATAACAAGCGCCACTGCCTGGGGCTGCTTGATGTCCTACCACCTCATCGCTCTGCCTGGCAGGACACTCCTTCTTTTCTTTACAATTTCACTCTGCTTCCTTCTTCTCTTCCATTTCCTTCTTTTCCTTTCTCCCCCATTATTTTCTCTCCTTTGTCTTCTTTCCTTTCTTCCTTTGGCCATTTTACATGACATAGTCTGCCTTTTCTTCTTGCTCTTAATGCATCTCCCTGGCTCTCCCCCCTTTTACATTTTCTGCATTTCTCCTTCCTTCTCTTGCTTTTTGCACAACACTGTGAAAAGCGACTTCATTCGAGTCGTCCTTGTTCCATTACCCTGCTCTGGCTCCAGGGTCAAAGAGGCTCCAATTAGAACAAAGTCAAAAATGGTATTTCTTAATGCCATGCAGTTTGCCTGAGACCTTACAAGCAAGCTGTTCTTTCAGCTTTTTCCACCCTTGATATCGAGAAAGGCTGAACAAAGTCTTTATAGGTACAACATCATACTAATAATGTCACTGAAAAATTAAACCATTGATTTTGCTCCCAAATTAAACACAGAGATATGAGTTTGGAATTTGGGGTGCTGGGCTTTGTCTGTTTTTAGAAATGTGTTCACTGTTCAGAATGGTTGCCTTGAGCCTGACTTCCTGCACATTTGAAATTAAAGACTCATGAAGTCAGAGAATTACAGAAGCACTGGTTGCAAGGGACACGTAGAGCTTTCTAATTCAATTTACTGCTTGGAGAAAGACTATCACTAACATCAGGTGAGGTTGGCCATGGTTTTGTCTAGCTGAGTCTTGGAAATTCTCAAAGATGGAGAGCTCAAGTCCCTCTGGTGATGACTTCATGGCCACACCGCTCCCCTGCTGATCTTTTTTTTTTTTTTTCCTGAAGTCACATGTGGACCTCCCAGGCTACAGTTTGTGGCTTTTCCCCTTGTTAAACCATCAGGCACAAGTGAGAAGAGTTTGGTTTTATAATTTTTGTAATTGCCCCTCTGATACCTGTAGGTTGTGATTAGATTGTCCCTTACATTTGTCTTTGCAAGATCAAGAAGGTCCTCACAGGTCATGAGCTCAAAGCAATGAAACTCACTCATGTCTTCTGACAAAGAACTGGACTGGGTGGGTGTGATTTACTCCAAGAATTGTTCAGGAACCATTTTACTGTACCACTGGCCTAAAGGCTTTTCATGACTCTTGAGAAGTTTTTTAAGCCACATTGTATTGATTTTGTTGCTGGTTGGACAACTCTTGTCAAAGCAGAGAGCTGGTTGTAAAAAATGCTGGAAAATAATGCTTTTAGCAGTACTCACAAAAGTGAACAGCTTTCTAAACAAAGGGGTGTATGTCAGTGCTGTAAGAAAACAACTGAGAAGGGCTGAATGACCAAGAGGTGAACGTGCTTTTGCCATCTGCCAAAAAAAACCCATGAATTATTTTTTCATCCCCATTCGGTTAGATTCAGGGTTTCTCATTCAAGTTCAGGCCCTTTGTGTACACATAGGTATGGTAAAGCACCAGCCATGTACTCTACCCCAATACAACCACCGGACAAAAGGAGAGCAGCCACCCAGAGGGCAGCAATCAGCAGCAATATACGGTATCTTTTAGGGACTTTGGTCCCTATCATACTTCCTCTGGGTGAGCACCAGACTCTTGACACAACTCAGCTGACAAAGGTGTAGCTGATGTTATGTGTCCACCTGCAGGGACTCTGCAAAGCGAAGAGGAGGAAAGCTTTGCGCTTGCCCACAGAAGGAGCAGATGTGAGACAGGCACATGCAGGGAGCAGACCCACTGAATAAGCAGGAGCTGTTCTTACCCCACCAAGTCTCCTGACCATCATGCAGCGCTCAATGAAAGTAGCACTGATGTCCAGCTGTCTGGTCATGCCAGGGCACACCAGTTGCTGAGGGCCATGGTAAAACTACAGATACAGATGGAAGTCCTCAAGGGAAGGCTCAGTTTTTACCTCCCAGAAGACATATTTCTTGCACTAATTGCAAGACAGGGAGAGAGGAAAAGCAGGACATGAGCTCTTTTTGGCGGACCTCAAAGCATGGGCAGTAGCAGGGATTTAGTGAAGGCAGGATTGGGTCACAGATTAAAGGAGCTTTTTTGGTGGGTCAGCATTATCAGAGGGACTACAGGGTTCACTCAGCTCAAAGGACAGGAGCAGTGAGGAGGCATCAAACCGTTTTTTCGTAGAATCATAGAATGGTTTGGGTTGGAAAGGACCTTCAAAGATCACCTAGTCAAACCCCTCCTGCCATGAGCAGGTACAACTTTCACTAGATCGGGTTGCTCAAAGCCCTGTTCGACCTGACTTTGAGCACCTCCAGGGATGGGGCATCCACAGCTTCCCTGGGCAACTTGTTCCAGTGTCTGTCACTACAGGTTCTGCTGTCATGGTTTAACCCCACTGGGCAGCTAAGCACCACACAGCTGCTCACAGGATGGGGGGAAAATCAGAAAGGTAGAAGTGCAAAAACTGGTGTGTTGAGATAAAGACAGTTTAATAATTCAAATAAAGGTTGGGGAAAATTAACAAAGGGGGGGGGGG
>VZSZ01001128.1:294495-305980 GCA_013398815.1 Ibidorhyncha struthersii | reverse complement strand
GCAAAACAGAAGAAAAGCAAGCAATGCAAAAGAAAGCAATTGCTCACCACCATCCAACTGATGCCCAGCCAGTCCCCGAGCAACAGCAGCCCCCATCAACCTCCACTCCACAGTTTTATTGCTGATCACGGCATCATATGGTTTGGAATGTCCCTTTGGTCAGTTGGGGTCAGCTGTCCCAGCTGTGTACCCTCCTAACATGTTGTGCACCCCCAGCCTTCTGACCGGTGGGGTAGTCTGAGGAGCAAAAAAGGCCTTGACTCAGAACTTCTAAGCACTTCTCAGTAATAATGAAAACATCCCTGTATTATCAACACTGTTTTCAGCACAAACCCAAAACGTAGCCTCATATTGGCTGCTATGAAGAAAATTAACTCTATCCTGAACAAAACCTGGTAAAAAGTCTTTCTCCATCTTTCTTATAACACTTTATATGCTGAAAGGCCACAATAAGGTCTTCCCAGAGCCTTCTCTTCTCCACCTTCTAACCACTGAGGAGGGCTTTGAGATCCCTGCATGAAGATCACTTAGTGTCGTCATTAATAAATAATCTTTTCACAACTTCTTTCTGGAACAACCTGACATCCTCCCCATTGCTCTGCCCATGTCATTGCAAAACAGATCCAGAGAATTACTACCTCATTTTGCTTCCTTCGTATCATAACTACAGGCTTCTCATGTCAAAGCTAATAGTCACCCATTATTGGGAACGCATTTGTGGAGCTGAGGCCCCCTTTTATGTAATTTGGCCAGTCTAACAGGCAATTCCATGTAATTACAGTACACAAAAATCACCCAGAGAGACATCTTAACGTGCTACTATTTATTAACAATTGCTAACTCTTCACTCGGTATTGAGTCTGCTCTCAAGATACAACATGGCAATCTGTGTTTAGTAAACATGCCTTGATGAAGCTCTCAGGGCAGAGGAGTGGTCACGCAGCCACCCATAAATAAGAACTGTCACGATAATTTCCTTCAGGCTGGCGGGGAATTACAGGAGTTAACAGCATGCATTATCTACCTGCCAGTCGTCAACGCCATGGTCAGCTCGCTGCCGCTCTTTGAACTACCAGACTGCACTCCCAATGCCTCAATTTCCAGTCCTGGTATTAAGGAGGGCTGTACCAAGCTCATATTAACTCTAAGGACCTCTCTCCTCCTGCCTAGCCAGCTGTTCCCAAACATACTCGCTATCATTATTTAAAATACACTATGCTTTATTCCCTCCCCGCCCCTTTCCCATTGCACTTCGCGTGGCCAGGCTACTGAAATCGCTGTTTAACGGGGCTCTGATGAGTAGCCATGAGCCACTTTGCCTCCCTCTGTGACCTGCGGTTTGGGAACCAGCGTGCCAAGCAAGGGGACCACAAGCGAGGAGCGTGGGGGTCTGTTCCCATGTTGCCCGCAGGTCAACTGTGCATGCGTGGTTCCACCGTTCAAGCCAATATTTCCAAAGTCCTCTCAACCGATCCGCTTTAGATTGCAAACGCTGCCCTTTAGCTTCTCAGGGGCCTATTTTGACCCCCTGGAAATGGAGGAGAATAATACTGCTCTCCATCTCTCTTCCAAAGCTTAATTCAGCTGAGATTTCTGATACGTGTAAATGCCTCAGGGGGTTCCTAGGGCTACGTCAGGACAATCAAGCACCAGCATCTCATTCTCTGCTGTGCAATATTAACATGAAGGAGAGAGAGGAGAGAGCCTTTTGCTTAACTGTTTGTGAGCTGGCCAGATGGAGTGTCTGGTTTGCTTTTCATGCATATGGTAAGACTTGCTCTGTTCCAGGCTCTCACTTTAAAGCACGTTGAAGAGAAAATACAAACATTTTCCACAATAAAGCTGGTAATAATCAAAATGGCCTATTCATCTATGGTTATGCGCCCTTTCCCTCAACAACAGAGGCAGAAGTGAACTTTAATCAGATTGTGCAGTACCACCACCACAGTGTACTATGACAGTACATAGCCGCAGTAAGAAGCGAAACTCTATCTCCCTCTGTCAGTCCCAGAAAATAGAATTGTCCAGGACCCACTCCACTGCCCTGAGATGAAGTGATACAGTATGGATAATACTCATACAAACTCACCATTCAAAACAGAGGGGTCTTGTCCATACTGCCTAGTGGAACATTCATGGCCCATGCCATCCCCAGGACCACATCTGGACATTGCTGCTTGGCACAAGACAAGGCACAGCCAAGGAGCTTTATAACAATTAAAGAATAGGGACAATCACAGGACAGTGCTAAAGCCTTTGCTATGGAATTAATCATTAATAATATTATTATTACTATTACTAGCATTATTTTACGGTATGTACATATGCTGTAACTACAGTAAAAATGAGGTTTCTTTACTGCTCCTTTCTGCTTGGGATTGTCCTTTGCCTGTACTATGCAAAGGACAATCAATTCAAAGTCCATAACTGATTTGCAAGCTGTTCCTTGCGTTACCCATTTTTCCCTAGTTTCGCAAGTGTGGCCTCATCTCTAGTAACTTCCCAGCAGCAGTGCTGAGCACCTTGCAGGGAAATGTGGTAAGATTTACACACAGTTAAAATAAAATAACTCCATGGCAGACTGGGAATGGAAAATGAGGGTGGAATCCAGACTGTGTTTATCCTGATTTAAGAAGTGTTTTGGTTCCACGCCAGGCGACAGCATTTCACCAAATTATTCCAAAACAGCCCGCTGTTTGTTTTACTTTATCAGTGTCATGCTGATGAGTGATGCCAGACCGGCAGCTCTCCCCACAGCATGGGCAATGCTTGTCTCCCCCGTGCCCGCGCATTGTGCCCTTTGGAGAGACCTAGGTGAGGAGTTGGGGAACACCTGAGGCCATGGTGTCTAGAGGATGACTTCTGCCAAAGATGCTCATACCACCCTGCTGCTTACCATGATGGAGAACAAACGCCTGTATTCCCTTTCCCTTTCTAACATCCTTGCCTGTTGAAGACCAGTCCTTAAGAAAAAGCTTCATCCAAAGCACAAGCCATGAACACTGTGCAAAGACTGCACAAGCTATCCCTCAAACACCTCTTAAACCCTGCCTTCGTTCAGTCCCTCTCTGGATGTGATTCCTCTCCTGTAGGACCCAGGGAGAGCATCCCATCTCTCACTGTTCAATCACTGAAGATCCCTGCAGTGGCAATGGCTCCTGACACAAACTAGGGTTGAACCAACAACCTTGAAGCAAAAGATGTCTCCAGCTCATTATCAGTCCTCAGAGGCTTTCAGGGGCTCACTGGCTACAGCTCCCTTCTGAAAAGGAGATGAAGGGATTTCAGTCATTTAGCAGACGATCATTAAGCTGTTACGATGATAACGACAGCTTTATTCCCATTGCAATGTGAAGAGCCCGGGGGATCCAGCATGTTTCCGCCCACCCAGTACAATACACAGCTGGTTACTGGGGAGCCACTGATGCTAATTCCCTCTACGTGGAACACTGATCTCAAAGAGGCACTCAAGGAATCAGCTTCTGGCCCCGATGCCCATCTCATTCACAGCTGAGTGATTGGGAAGTAAAACTGTAACAGCTCCTGGATTTACAACTCTACCGAGTTGATACAAACAAGATCAAAACTGGCCCTGGTAGTAGGATATTCCCCTTCTGGGGAATGGCTGACATGATTGCCATATTTAAAAGAGCAAAAGGAACAATTTGTCATGAAAAATGAAAGCATTGTCTTGCTTGTGGGAAAAGAGTAATTTTGCTTCCACAGATTTATCGAATACATTCTGTATATCCTTTTGGTTAGCAGGGCAGGTAGCTAGTGAGCACTCAAGCTGCAGACAGTTTTGACTGACTGTTATCACGCACAGCATAATCCCAGTTTCCTGATTAGGCAGCCCTACCATTTAGAGGGAAGTTTCAAGCTCAAAAATTCGTAATCACAAGTCTGACATTTGTTTGCCACACATATTTCCCGTTTTTGCTTAAAGATTGCCATTACTGCCAAAATCTTGCCAGTAAATTTGTCCACTCAGCTATTCATAGATAGCAAAAGAATGAAGAGCACAAGCCTTTCAGAAACTGATTCAATTTTGGTTTAAATGAGTAGACATTTATTGTAAAAAAAAAAAAAAAAAAGACTTAATTTCCATGTCTCGCTTCATGGCAATTCAAGGGCAACCTTAGCCTTTAGGCAGGGCACAACAGGGCTCAGCTTGCCAAGATTACCTAAAAAAGACTTCTCTGGGCCAAAGTACTATGGAGATGGGTGCAGAATGGTATATGAAAGAAAAGCAATGCTCAACAGTTCAACTGACTCTTCAAACACAATGCACTTAGTCCTTGAAGTGCTTTGAAAAGGAAGATAATCTCATTTAGCACTAATGTGCTGACTCCCACCCCTGATGAGCCTGTGAAACCCAGCCTCCATCACCCACTTGTTACCATTTTCAAATGAGCACCTTTGTGATGTCTCCCACGCCGTCCTCTGCCTTGGAAGAAGCTCCCCCAAAAACACCTAGAAATCTTCAAACCTCCTCTGGAAAACCCTGCTTGGTGCAATGCCTACAAAACAACCCTGACAACGGCAGATGTGCCACGACTTACTGCGGATCGTGATGACTAATGCCCTCGTGCTGTTTACATGTGCCCCCACACTTGCCTGTATCCAAGCATCCTTGTATTTTAGCTGGAAATTTCAGCTGTATTTCACCTGTTTTGGGTTGGCGTAGCTTTGTGGCTCATTCAACACTGAGAAGACGAAGTCGCGCTCCATACCTAAGCCTCCCAGGTGACACTGGTCCAAATAACACAATAAATATAAAATAACAGTGGATCAACAGATACAGGTGGATACAGAAAGCAGGTTAACGTGGTGTGTCCAACCGTTGACAGACCCTGCGATTTTTTCCAAATATGTGCCCTAACCCACCAGGGCTTCCCCATCTGCCTCCGTCCCATTCCTCCACCTCCCAGCCATGTGCCACACCTCCGTCACATTTCTTTCTTTTACACAGCAAGAAGCAGCCACAAAGGTGATCCAGTTTACAGAATTACAGGCAAGAGTGTGGGAAAAGACCTGACAAGCTCAGCTCACCTGTTTGCCTGCCTCAAAGCCACCTGAACCATCCCCAGCCTGCTCAAGAAAACCTTTGCTGATGGAGCCTGGGCTCTCGGTGCTTGACTATCCCTGCAGCCAGAAGGTTTTCCCTTGTGCCTAAATCTCTCTCGTTGCAATTTGAGTCCAATCCCCAGCAGACACAGAAAGCAGATTACTCCCTTTCCGCAGCTACCTTCTACCCATTTGAAGACTGTTATCCTCTTTCCCCTCCATCTTTTCTCCTTGAGAAAAGAGTCAGACCATCTCACAGAGCTCACCTCCGCTCACCATCAGCTTGGAGGCACTACGCCGAACGGTTCTGACACATCATCCTCTCCCACGCACGTACTCACAACACTCCCACCCTCACGTACCGTACCAGTCATCCTGCTTGAACACAGAGCAGAGCATCCCGGAGAGGTACCGCTCATCCCCTTCGTTCACATTTCTGGCCCTCGATGGCTCAAATCTGCAGGTGCCGGGTCTGAGAGCTGCTTTCTGAGCTCTTAGGAAAGGGGAAAGTGGGAACTGGGAAGACCCTGGTGTCCTGGCTTAAATCCACACCTCTGTTAACAGAGCAGTAAGCTGTGGCTGGGTAATAGGGCAGCTGTCACACTTGCTAAGCTGCCTTCATGGCAACAAGCCATTAAGCACTGCAGCTCAAAATAAGCACCAAACCCCTCAGGAATGCCTGGACACGCAGTATCCCAGACACGCACGGTGAGTCTTTAATTTCAGCTGAAGACAAGGGACTAACCTCAGCCCTGGTCTGCTCCTGGGGTCACTCAGTTAACTCTTGCCTTTACACCGAAGGGTGAATTTGGCTCGGTATTACTCACGCTGAAGCACTGAATCCCACAATGGTTTTAAGCTCCCAGCCACTTGATCATGTTCCTCCCCCACGTCCCCTTCAGATGAAGAGATACAGGGTGATGCAGCATTTGCCTGCAGAAGAGTCACTGCCAGGGCTGTGCGGAGCTCGCTGGCTCCGGCTCGCGGGGGAAGAGCTGCAGACCCACGCTGCTGCAATCCCACCGCCTGGAGTTTCGTCGCAAGTTAAAGACCTGAGCGAATCCACGAGCGCGGAGCAGAAACTCAGCGAAGGAAAGCTGTCAGCTGTGAAAATCTACCGAACTACCCGCTGGATCGACAGACAGCTGAATCCGCAGACAGTCGCGAAGGAGGTGGGATGCTGGATGACTGCTTGTTATGCTGAGCCAAATCCTCCTATTATTACCTTGTGTGCTACCTGTCTTCTTTTAATATATTCAAGTGTTGTCTCTCCTAGAAGCACAGAACTGAAAGGGATTTCCTATCACCCTCGTCTCTGATTCCGTTCCTATATGTGTTCAAACACCAATCACTTATTTGCTGATGGGATCCCTTCTTATATGTGTACAACATATAACAATCTCCATTCTCATCTCCCACCAAAATAGCAAACCCAGGATTCCTCTTCTCCCCGGAGCGCAGGACAAGCTCTATCAGTAATCCCCTTCCTCTAAAAAATCAACATAAATCATCTGTGCATTGACTCCGGGTCCCCTCCATACTCAAATGAGATTTAGCCCAAACTCACTCTGCAATGCGCACTGACAGACTTCAGGTCAGTGATGACAGAGCAAACGTTTTAAACCAGGTGACTTCCAGCCAAGCAACGACGCAGGATCACAATTCAGCCCCCTCTGCTAAGAGGCCACATTTGAAAAATAATGCAATTCTTTTAAGAGGGAGCTAGACTGTCGGTTGGCCCATTTGGCCATCTAAGGGCATCATGTGTCCTCTCGACTTCCTAATTGTATTATGAGAGAGAGCAAGAGGAGAAAACTGTCTGCCCAGCTGGTTCGTACTCCATCTTCTCCATCCTATCAACGCCTGCTTAAACTCAGGGGGACTGTACCGGGTTTAGCAAAAAGAGCATCCCTGCTGAGCTAAGGAAAGACAAGCTTGTGATTTGCGGAATCACAGCCTCCTCCTACGGGCTGCCACAGACCTCAGGGGAAGGCACACCTAAGCAAACACAGCAGCTGCTCCTGCTCTGGAGCTGGAGATGGGCAAACCCCAGAAATCCCCAGCAGCGCTTACACCACAACTTTCCTCAGTCTCAGCACAAAGCTCTTCTGAGATAGGCAGGAGTCCAGCTGGAGTGTCCCTTCGTCACTCCCACTTTGGCCTCTCCATATCCAGGGAGAGTCCAGCGGTAACAGCACAGATCCCCAGGAGATTTTAGGAAACGTTTCCCATTCAAGGGCTCCACAGCAAAAGGCACAATCAGCTCCTGAGAGACTCTACACACAGCAGCATCCCGGAGAGGACAGGGTGGTTGCAGGCAGAGGCGCCAAGAGCACAAGCGCAGGAGGCTTGCAGAGGATATGGACCTCAAAACCCCAAATGTTTGCAGCTCAGCAATGTTCGCCCTGGCACAGCTTTTGCTAACCGGGCAAACGGAGGCTCCTAATGCTCTCTCAGGGAAATGACAGCACTCGGTGCTTTCTGTAGCACCCTTCAGGCTTGGGGCACTGTGCAAATATGGATGCGCACAGCCTGGGGTGTCACCTGCAAGGGTGCTGCAGCTGGAGAAACGGAAGCAGAAAACAATGAAGTGATTAGCCCAAGGTCACAATTTCACTTACAGGCACAGAAACAGCTCTCAGCCTGTAGCCTAGCCAATACGCCCAGAATACACCAGTCTAATAAACTCTTCCCTACACTCCCTGTGCAAACTGGCAGTGGTTTGATGCCTTCAGACTCCGAGCTGGGCAAAACTGAGAACTTCCCTTCAGCGGAAAAGTCCAACTTTTGAATCAAAGAGTTAATATTGCAGGAGAAGCAGCATTGTTATTAAGGAAACCTGAAAACTATTGTAAACGTGAGAACTGGCTGTCCTCAAGGTATGCAAAAGGCTTTGTTCTTATCCAGACTCCGAATCTCACGTGATAGACGATGGTAGAATATAAATGTTAAAATGTTCATAAAATGTTCAAATAAAGTGCACGAGTCTTATCTAAGTGAAACACTGCTATAATTTTCCATCAAAAGGTTGTCAGAACTGCTACACCTTTACAAAATATTTTAATTCATTAATGTCAACACTTTTCCAGGGGAAAAGTGTGCTGCTGGAAAACCTGGATCTACTACAAGCGAGGCCCTATGGACCTTAAAGTAACCCACCCTGTGTCTGCCCACTCTCCCTGAAGTACACACGCCTCCCATAGCACAGGGCAATGTTTTCAGAGGGAAGACCTTCAAGATACAGCAGGATCACAGCAGACCTGCATGTTGATTCCCTTCCCAGAGCCTGCTCAGCCGAGACACACACTGAAAATCTACTCTCCATGCTTTGTTATTTCTCCAGGGTAAAAAGGATTTCTTCTCCTCTGCTTTACACACAACATTGGGATGTTTTCATGGGGAAAAAAAAAAAAGTAAATGTTGTGAGTTGAGAGAGAAGCTCGGAAGCCGTTGTCCCTATGGGTAGGAAGCCCACCACGAAAGGTGCCTTGCATTCAGGCAAACCAGAGATAACAATGAACAAAGCCTCTTGCAACACCCTGGGATTTCACAGGGTCAGGGATGCCCACTGCATACACTCACCTGCATGCTTCCAAGTCTGCTCTGCTACAATACACCCCCCAAAAATGCACAGGTGCTGTACAACCCTTCCAGCTAATCGGGTTTGCCTGTCGGTAAACGCCATCATGGAGACAAGATGTTCAAAAAATTCAGCACAGACACAACAAACTCAGCATCCATCCAGGTTGTTGCCACCAGCACCTTTCAACCTTTTCTAACACTAGAAATAAGAGCGGACCTCAGACGCCCAACTGATCAGCCTCATCTCTGCAGATGAGGCTAGTAAGAGGGGATGAGAGGGCAGAAAGTCTGTATTTGTACGGTCCTAGGTGCTGTAAGAACCAAGCTTTAAAGTTTGATTGACTTTACAAAGGCTAATCATGAGCTGGTAGGTAGGAGAGACAACACGAGCCAAACTCAACCAAGACAACCAGAGTGAAAGGCTCTCCTGCGCATCCTCAGGCACCCGCTCTCTTTCCTTCCCATCTCCAACAAATTGCCAAGACTGTCAAGAAATGTTGAAAAAAAACACCACCACCAGACTCTTAATCAGGCTGACCACGGTATAAAAAGGTATAGCTTGAACACTTGGCTCTGCAATTTCCTTTTGCCCTTATTCTCTATTAGTAATGCTATTTTACAGGTTTAGCACCAGAGCATGTCAATACCGTTGCCCTACCAAGCTAGGCACGGTATAAAACCAAAATGAAAAGACAGCTCCAAAAAGCTTGTCTGTGTTCCTTAATCTAAGAGTTTTTTAATTTTTCATGATGGGCAAACAGCAATCGTGCCGAACCAGTGCAAGAAGCTGCCTCTGTCTAGTCGAAATAGGGAAATTGGACCCAGAGAAAGAGTCAAATTTGAACTCCAGCTTTTGAGCTGAACAGCTCCATCATGGTTTAAGGATGTCTGTCTCCAAAACCGAGTCAAAACACACAGTCAAAACAGCACTTTCAGCCCCAGGCTTCACTGAAATCAAGGAAAACTGCTTCTTTTCCCCACCACATGAGCAGAAAAACTGCTTCTTTTCCGCACTCACAGGGCCCAGCCTGGGGAAACTCTGTCCTTGGCAAGTCTGAATCAGCTGCCTGGGCAGCACCAGTCATCGCCCACAAACCTCTCCTGGTCCTTTGTCACTGCAAAGAAGCTGTGCCCATACCAGGGTTACAAATATTTCAAACTGCCAGGGCCAAAGACTCCAGAAGGGAGATTTATAGCAATAAATAATATTAATGACACAGGCGGACGGAGCTTCTTGTCCTGAGAGCTCCAAAGGCACATGAAAAACTGCACTATAAATGTCACCTCCGCAGACACCAACGATGATGAGATGCCACCTCTGAGGAAGGGAGGCAGCATGGGCTCGCTCAGAATGACACTCGGTCAGGAAACCGAGGATGGTACCATGAGGACCTGGATGAACAATGCTCCACAGCATCAACAAACCCTGGGCTTTGCTTAGTGGGGAGACTCAGGAGGTAGCCAGACCCCAGCTTTCCTCCCAGCCTGGCCAAAGGACTCATCCTGATGCTCACAAGTTGTCTCCAGGCTGGGAGAAAAAAAGAGTTGTGAAAATGTAACCCAACCAGCAGCCAGTGGAGTTGGAAAGAGGATGAAGGAAGCAATTTTAGGCCTAAACCCCAAAGGACCAGCTGAGAGGTTAGTTGCAGATATAATAAAACATGCCTGGGGGAAGGAAGCTGCATCCTCCTGCAGCCAAGCCCACTCTCAGATGAGAAAATACTCGCACTGGTGATAAAGGGCTTACACCGACCCTGTGTTATCCAGATAACACTCCAAACACCTACAGCTGAGGGAGTAGCGGTATCTGGCCACGTCAAATTAACCATTTTTTCTCCTGGCTGCTTAGTTAAATAATATCAAGCACCGCATGAACAGAAAGACTTAGCTCTCCGTTAGAGAAACTTCTGCTTTAGCCAAGCCAAAGACTCCTTCCTCTTTTCCCACACTGCCTGGCCCTCTGCCCACTTCCAGAAGAAAGATCAGCAGAGGACCTTCACCAACAGCCCAGCTGTGCACCGTGGCTGGCTTCTTTTCAGGCTTCGCCTGAAACGTATTCCTGCAGCAGAAATCACAATTTACTTTCTCCGACCATGCAACCTCCCTAAACTTTGTCAGGGCTGCGTTGCTTGCAACATCAGCACAGAGTCCTTCCTGCGCTGGACAAGGATCGCCCATCAATCACCCTGGCGGTCATCACAACCTTTGGAGCCAGGCACTTAAGCTGCTGTAGCTTGGGCTGAAGGGTGAAGCCTTGCTGCTGGCAGGACACAGCCCTGCGGCCTCGCAGGACAGGTACAGAGGCAGCAGGGTACAGAGCTGCAGGAGGTAGGTCCTGGCTGGCTCACCTAAGCTCAGCTTGGCCACCTCGAGAAGGCTGGGTACCACTCCTGGAAAGCACTAGCCCAGCAGGTTACCTCCTTGCCCACTTAGTTTCACGCAGATCCCAGCCTGCTTGGTGGGAAGACAGGGAAACAATGACCTGTGGAAGATGACAGGTACAGGGACACCACCATCTA
Organism: Ibidorhyncha struthersii; assembly: GCA_013398815.1. Classification (NCBI taxonomy): domain Eukaryota; kingdom Metazoa; phylum Chordata; class Aves; order Charadriiformes; family Charadriidae; genus Ibidorhyncha; species Ibidorhyncha struthersii. The sequence goes on along the minus strand of VZSZ01001128.1, from coordinate 294,812 downwards.
TGCAACCAGCTCCTTCCAGGCCCCTTCCAAGTGGTAACCCAGTCCTGGTCCTACGTTTAAGCATCCTTCAACCAGCGCATCTCTACCGAGACCAGAAACTTGGTGCCTCTCTCAAGAGGACACTGAGAGCGGCTCTGCCCGACGTCCCCAAAGCTCATTTCACAACGCTGTAGTGGCTGGGCCTGCACGGGGCCCGGGCAAACACAACCAACGCTGTGTCTTTAAAACCACTTCAGTGCAGATGTTGTTTCCATGGTAACTAGTGGACCAAATACATTAGTGTTTCTAATAATAAACCAAACCTTCATCTTGGAAAA
>VZSZ01001128.1:259090-292186 GCA_013398815.1 Ibidorhyncha struthersii | reverse complement strand
AGAGGGACTTTAAGAGATTGAAGGGACAGAGTCGCCGCTTTCTCAGGGCATCTTTTCAGGCTGGGAAAGCGCTGTGGAGTGGGGAAGGGGTTGTAGGTGGGAAAGTCTCCATTTGAAGCTGGCCATTGTCTCACAGATGGGATGGTTTCATCGGGAAAAGTTATTGCAGCCCCATCTCCACGTGAGCACTAAGGGCTAAGCCAGGGGAAAGGCGAATCTCATGCTCTGCCTCATGTGCCGGGGTACAGCCATCACCCAAAAAGTACAGTCATTTTCCACCCGTTGCTTCTGTGTCTTGTCCAGACCACTCTCTCACGTACGGCGTGCAAATGCGGAGAGTAAGTGCAGAAACGCAATGGATGGGGAGAAGGTCAGTATCCATACGAATAACCTGAGCTTCGCTGGAGCCTGGGACAGGATGTGGAGGCAGAGCAAAAGGGCCATATGCCTTCACTGGAGGAACATGGGTGTAAGATGTCCCGTCTGCACATCTGACCATCCTCAGAGGAGGGGACCTAGGCAAGAATGCCAGCAGCAAGCTCAAGGCAACTCCAGATGGAGCCAAGCTGCTCAGCAGCCTTAGGTGTATCACAGATGGCCCGGACGTCTCCATACTGCTGATTCCAGCAGACCTGCCTTGAGTTGCAGACAAGTTTTTTTTGCAGGTCTCAACTCCGTGCACACACTGACCTGTTCCTCACATAACAAGGCAGAGCCTCCTCTGCCTCCCTAAACCGCATTGCAAAGAAGCGAAGCCATTGGGCTGGGTACAAACAGGGTAACAGAGCATCAACACATGCTGTTGATTCTGGTGTGATTATCTGCTTGGATCCAGTTTAACACATGTCCTTGAGCCTTCCTGAATTATCTCCCTTTTGGACGAAAGCACTTTTCATAGTAACAAAAAAAAAAAAAAAAAGCCAAACTAATTTTACTATAGAAGTTGTCAGCAACACACAATCCAGAAGAGGATTTGGGTTTTGGTTTGGTTTGGGTTTTTTTTGGGGGCCCACCCACCCCTTTCTAAATGTCTGGACCCTCCTGCATGTCCATCCAGCTGATGGGACAGACATAAATCTGTCTTCCCTGGGGAGTCAACTCTTCACTGAGCTAATTCACATCGTCTCATAGAGACTCTCAGGATCAGGCATCATTCCCTGGTCTCTTCCATGTACCTTCTGCAATTCACCAGCATCCTTCACCACCTGGAAGGGACTGAGAGATTCAAGACCAATCTCAGAGGGGATACGAATTCTGTATTCTCCCCTATATGTACCACCTATATTTCCAAGAACTGCATTAGCCGGTCGTCGTGTTTATTCACTGTCACCAAGACAAATGCCTTATTTATGTGTACAAATAATGACAAATGCTCAGACTCTACCAAGTAGTTATGTATTCTCATGGAAAGTATTAATTTAGCTTCACAAGATCTATTTTCCATAAGTTGATTGCTATTAATTTCTCTGTTTTAATGATTATGCTATTATTCAATTATAATCATAATATTACCCACAATCCCCTAATTTTTGGATCCCGTTTCAGATGGTGTCGCATTGTGCCTAAGACAGATGTGAAGGCGGACGGCTTTGGAGTGAAGCTGTTGCGCTTACACTTTCCAGATTTTGGGAACACTTCTACCCTTCTTTTACTACAGAGCAATGATCCCCAATTAGCCTTTGCCTGCTCTTTTAAAACTCTTGCATGCAAAATTGCTCCGTCTTGTGTCTCTTAAAAACGTCTTACTTTATTAGATGATGTATAGCGTGTTTTCTAGCTGCTGGTGTAATGAAAAGTATTTCATTAGCCTGGGATGTGGATTAAGTAACCAGGCTCTCTTCCAATTACAGAATACAGGCGTTTATTGAAATTTCTGCATTATTATAAATAAATCTGTTTTTTCTAGCTAGTAACAAACCAATACCATTAGGATTTATTTTGGTTTTAATGTACTCTAGATTTTCTTTTTTATTTGTTTAAACCACCCTGAACAATACCATTCTTACATCTTTTTTTTCTCTTATCTTTTTCAAGCTTTTAATTTGAATTGTTTCTTATCAATTTATCCTTTGTCTGTATCTCTACAACAGCTTTTACTTTCCCTCTAAAACAGACTGTTGTTGTTTTTTTTGTAGATATCGGTTTATTTATTTTTGCTTGTTTTTTATCTCTCTTTTTTTTGGTGTAGATGGGATTTTTTTAGTGCTCTGGATATCTTTTTCATTTATGAGTTTGCAGATAGCTAGAAAAGTGCTCTTAAAAGGGCTCCTAATTATCCTTAACTTTTTCTGTTTAAGCAAACATAATTTTCACAACAAATAGACATGCTTAAAGCTGTCATTCTTACAGCACCAAATATGCGTACGTTGACACACATGTCCACCCGCTGCCCCCAGGCAACCTGAACTCTTGAAATGTGTGAATACAATTGCCTTAACATCACTTTCAATCCCAAATCTCAGCTTTACTCATTTACCAGCTTGCAGAGTAGACTAGGACAGATCTGGGCCATGCATCACCAGAAGTAACCTCATCCAAAAAGAAAAAAAAAAGACGGGGGGGGGGGGGGGGGGGCGCAAAAAGAAATCAGAAAGCCTACCAAAACAGGAAACCTCAGGGAACGTATCAGAAAACAAATAACACTCCCTAGATGCTGCGCCTTGTCTCCCGCTCTCGTGGCAGAAAAGCTGACAGTACAGCAGTGAACGCAATATCAGCATAAAGTCTAATCCAGGGCCGAAGCCACACTTGGCACAGTCTGATAGACATTTCTAGATGCACACAGAGAAAGAGCACAGAGTGATACCTAGGCAAAAAAAAAAGAGGTTATAATAACTGCCCTTTGCTCTTATAAACCTGGTCTGATGCCTGCTTATTTATCCCGTTGGATTCAAAGAAATCAATTGGATCAAAGCCATCCAGTTTTTACTTTAAGAGGTACTATAAATCACATAAAGGATGGGTGCTGCGGGACGTGCTGAGTCAGAAACTTGGTGTAAATAACCCCAGAATAAGTCCAACTATGCCATTTAATAGCAAATGAAAACCTGGCCCTCATTACCACCAGTGATTATTAATTGATTATTACCAGTTATTAAACCACTCAGAATATTCAAATGCTGGGTGCCCTGAAGAGCACATCCATTCCTCTGCCTTTAAGCTCCTCAGAAGAATAACTCTTCTCTCAACCTTTCCTTCCTCTTTGCAAATCTTTTTAATTACCTATTCTCTTTGCCCTGCAATCCTTTTGATATGAACGCCTCTGTACCCTCTTGGGATGTGGCTTGGAGCTGGGTTGGGAGAATTTATCTGCAGGTAGGAGGACATGCCAGAAGAGTCATCAGCCTCTTTTCACTGTCCACCTGCTACTATGTGGCAAGAGGTAGGCTAAGCTCAGTCTTCAGAGAGCTGAGCGAAACATTTCTTGGGTGTTACACCATCACAAATGGTAACTGATACATCATAGGATCATAGAATGGTTTAGGTTGGAAGGGACCTTGAAGATCACCTAGTTCCAAACCCCCTGCCATAGGCAGGGACACGTCCCACTAGACCAGGTTGCTCAAAGCCCCATCCAGCCTGGCCTTGAACACCTCCAGGGATGGAGCTTCCACAACTTCTCTGGGCAGCATCATCCAAAGATTTGCTCATTGCTTCACTCATGGCACCTAGGTGAGTTGCCACCATTGCCTTATTCCCTTATTCCCCCTGTACTCAGCACTGGTGAGGCCCCATCTGGAATACTGTGTTCAGTTTTGTGACCTTCACTAAAAGAAAAACATGGAGGTGTTGGAGCGAGATCAGAGAAGGAGAACGAAGCTGATGAGTGGTCTGGAGAACAAGTCTTATGAGAACTGGCTGAGGGAACTGGGGTTGTTTAGCCTGGAGAAAAGAAGACTCAGGGGAGACCTTCTTGCTCTCTACAACTACCTGAAAGGAGGTGGTAGCCAGGTGGGGGTCGGTCTCGTCTCCCCAGTAACAAGTGATAGGACAAGAGGAAATGGCCTCAAGCTATGCCAGGGGAGGTTTAGATTGGATATAAGGAAGAATTTATTCATTGAAAGTGTTATTAAACTGGAACAGGCTGCCCAGGGAAGTGGTTGAGTCACCATCTCTGGAAGTATTTAAAAGACAGGTAGATGTGGTGCTCAGGGACATGGTTTAGTGCTGGTTTTGGCAGTGTTCAGTTGATGGTTGGACTTGATGATCTTAAAGGTCTCTTCCAACCTAGACGACTCTATGATTCCCCGTGTGGACATGATATTATGAACCTTCATTCAAGCTTAGCTTCCAGATTCAGTCTGTGGGTTTTTTTTTTTATTTTAAAATTAATTTCTAATTCATGTGGTTGCTGAGAAACTCATAAAAATTCAGGATTCCTTTGCAACTGGAAGGGTTCAAAATCACAGCTGTATTGATACGAAATCTGGTGCATAATGCCAGTCTTGTGATTTTGGGTGGTCCCACTCATGGCTGCTGAATGTTTGAGCCTGTCCAGAAACATCTACTGCAGATGACATATTCAATACCACCAAGAGACATCTAACAGGATCTCTCCATGGTCCAGGAAATCACATCTAAGGGAGTTTCAGTCTTCTTGGATGCAGATAGTGTTCTGCCCAGACAAATGGTCAAGCAGCAAATATTACCAAAAAACTCATAATTCAGGGCAGACTTCAAATCCTAAATGATTCAGTGACTGAATTTTGTGATACCAAGGTTCTTTCACAGGGTTCTGTTCAAATTGCAAAACAGAGATATTACAAAAAGGGGGTATTGCATATTTGCATGCAAAATATTTCCATCGTGGACCTGATTAAAAGCTGCAAAACCAAATGGGATTTTAATGAACAGGTCCTTAAGGGGAGGTAGGTGTGTGTGTTTGTGTGTGCGTGCCTGTGGGTACAGGCCTCATCTGTACATCTGTACTGAGCCTTTATCTTCTCAGCAAAACCTTTGATTCTCCAGAAAAGTGCAGTGGGTTTGTAATGGAAAACACATGCTCGCAGCTCGGTGGCAAAGAAAAAAGCAAAATTGGAGTTATTCACAAATATTGAATCCAGGTACACTAACAAGGAACCAGAATTATTTCCAGGCGGTCTCAAGAGGGGAGGGGAAGAAAGAGGAACTGTACTAAAGGGAAAACATGGGCAGAATATTACAGTGTAGTCAGACTGATTACAAGCCAGTCAAAGAGGAATTGTAGAAATCCCCAAACCAGACTGGCGTAAAAAACATTGTACTGGAAGGGTTAGCAGGAAACCTGACAAGTTGGTTCTGTCTCTAATGTCTATGGTCAGATTTATCTCCAGTGTAATTCCAATGATGTTCCACAAGAAAATGTTCCACCATATGTTACAACATGGCTATGAACATTATTTGAGCACTTGATGGGAAAAAGCAATTAAGCACTGTCTTGTAGATTTAAATAGGAGCTAAGCACATGCTTAAGGACTTTCTTAAATAGAAATCCTGTTCTGAATGGGAATTTGCACAAATGGAGAGCCTTTGTTGTGGGAAGAGGCATGGATCAGAAAGAGGTTTTAAAAAATGGGGTATACATTTAAGACATAAATAATATAAATGATCTCCAGAGGTCTCATCCAGCCTCGATGATTCTGTGATTCTCTGATACTTCTTGCTTCACATGGGCCATTTCCCCCCTCGCTAACCAGGCAGGTCATGCGAGTGCTTGGCATGGGTCCAGCTGGCAGATTGATTATTAATTTGGAGAACGAACCAGAGATGAAGTCAAAGTTAATCCTTTTTGTGGGATTCCCAAAAGCAATTTTCATTTCCAGCCAAAGGCTGCCCCAGAGCGCCTTTCAAACACTTCGGCTCTGCACAATAGCTCAGGACAAAAAAAAAACCCATACAATCATTTTGTTGCAGGAAGTGTGTCAGAGTCACCGTTTCTGCAGGACCTCAGGGTCTGATTAAAAAGCGAATGGTTCCCAGGAAAAAGGGACATGAAAAGGTTTGCATCTTTTGAAAAAAAAGGCTGATTAAAAAAAAAAATTAAAATAAATCTTTGATTGGCTGCTAAAACAGTCACAAAGGATCTCATACCAGATAGGTAAATACTGAAATAAGTTAAACACTAAGCTAAATATGGGCTAAAATCAGTCTTTAACACCCTAGCTCCTCAGGAGGTTTTGGACTCTATCAGTGCCAAAGCAGCAATCATGCTTTGGTTAGTTTAGACCTTCCTAAGAACTGGATAAAAGCTGCAAACCTGTTTCACAAGGATCATCCTATTATCCAAGAGATAATTTTGCCTTTCAGTGATCAATGCAGTGATTCAAAGCCAGGCTGAGCTCTCAGTTATGCTGCTGAAAATCCTGCGAGACATCTCACACATCCAGTAAGTCAGTCTAGGTTTATTGGAGCGAAACCTATTCTCCTAGAAAAACCGTGCACTACTGCATCTCCAAATTTGAAGTGTTGCACCAGTTTGGTGAGACACGTGTAACCCAATCTGATTGAAAACTGAATCTCCAATGCAGTAACTAATTGCCCAACATTTTTCCTACAATCACTTCAAAGAAATCAAGTGCCATCAAACTCATTTAGTTTGCAGCTTGGAAAGCCAGCTGTATCCTGGGCTGCATCCAAAGCACCGTGACCAGCAGGTCTGCCCCTCTGCTCCACTCTGGTGAGACCCCCCTGCAGTGCTGCCTCCAGCTCTGGGGCCCCCAACATAAGGACATGGACCTGTTGGAGCATGTTCAAAGGAGGCCATGAAAATGATCCAAGGGCTGGAGCACCTCTGCCATGAGGACAGGCTGAGAGAGTTGGGGTCGTTCAGCCTGGAGAAGAGAAGACTCTGGGGAGACCTTCTTGTGGCCTTTCAATAATTAAATTGCTCTTATAAGATGGGGACAGACTTTTTAGTAGGGCCTGTAGCAATAAGACAAAGGGTAATGGTTTTAAACTAACAGAGGGAAAATTTAGACTAGATAGAAGGAAGAGGTGTTTTATGCTGAGGAGGGTCACAGGTTTCCCAGCGAGGTGGTAGATGCCCCATCCCTGGAAACATTCCAGGTCAGGTTGGACGGGGCTCTGAGCAACCCAGTCTGGTTGAAGATGTCCCTGCTTGTTGCAGGAAGGTCAGACTAGATGACCTCTAAAGGTACCTTCCGAAACAAACCATTCTGTGATTCCACGGTAAGGAAACTGACGCACACAAAGGAGATTAGAATGGTCTTTGGAGTAAGCAAGTCGCTCCTGAAACTACTGAGTACCATTGCCTCCCAGTCAGTAAATGCAGTCATACATCCTCTGGTTGGGTTCTTTGGTTTCTTCACAGAAAGAAAAAGACCCCAGGTCTCTGGAGCCACTCTCAAACTTAATGCTTAACTGCTGAGATCGCTCTGTCTCCTTATGAGTTTTGTTTGGCATTGATGCCCTTTTTCTCACCTCTACCCCGACAGCACAGACCTGGCACTGAACAAAACAATTTTCTGCTGGTAGGAAAGAATCAATAATCTGATTAGCAACTATTATTAAATTAGCTCTTTAGAAAAAACAATGAAAATGGAAAAAGGAAAAAAAAAAATCAAGCCTACTATTGATCCAGTTGCTTGGTGCAAGGAAAATTAAACCAGAACAGGAATATTTATTTTTTTTTTCAGAGCCCCCTAATTCGAGGTGTTTTCAACTGATTTACTTCAGAACTTACACAAGCAAAATTAAGGCAATGGTGATGTAAGAAAAGATTCATGGAAATGAGGGATATTCGGGTTTTTCTCCAGGTCCTTTGCTTTTTGAGTTGGGGGGAAGGGAAGGACAGGAAGAGAAAGTTATAAGGAGTTTAAAAGCAAGGCCTTTTCCCAGCTGTGAATTCATAATCACAGCTAACTGAATTGGAGCATTTTGCAGGGGACAAGGTTACTTAGTATCTGCAAATTAGCCCCAGAAAAAAATGAAACAGCCCATATGCAGCATCCAGTCTGAAGCCTTAATTAACATAAACAATGTTAAAACGCACAAAGAAATACATATTACCATTGAAATAAAGCATATGGCTGGCTAAATATCCGTAAGATTATCTGGAGATAATCTTTTCAGACACCATAAATACAGCTGACGCTGAGCTGTAATGACTCTCATCAGAAGGCCACGCTATCCCACTGGAGAGGAAGCTCAGCACTTCCCAACATCGTCAGCCTCCTGGGCTTTGGACTGCTGTTTAAAATCCAGAGCATGTGGTTGATAATTAATGAGCACTCTCCCCCTTTACGTCCCTGCTCCAGAAGAAGGCCTGAAATGCAGACATCATGTCTTGCAAATGAAGTATGCACCACGCCTCAGTCTCTGAAGACCTGACTCAGTACACAAGGAAGGGTGGGATGGGACAGAAGAACTTGTCCAGTGGGTCCATACCCTGCGACCACAATTTTCTTGTACTTCTCTGCCAAACTGCTTTTCCTAAGGCAGGCACAAGACAGATGTTTCATCAGGATGGACTCCTGGAAAGGCTGCTCTGCCCGCTGCGTCCTACCCAGTAAAGCCACTGAACAATCCTCGGCACATGCCATTGATGTGGCTTTAATAGAGAAGATCTGACACCATGGACTACAATGGGCTGCAGAGAAGAAATGGAGAAACCAAATACACAGTTAGTGTCCTTGGCCTCTAAAACAGAAACAAATGTGAAAATCTCTCTGAGATGTCATAGTATTTCATGTTGCAGAGGAAACCACTTCAATAGTTCCTGCTCATCGAACCTGGAGAAATACTCCTTCCTTACCCCAGTTCTAGTGGTTGTTTAATAAATAACAGATCTGATCTTTTCCACAATATCACAGCTGAACTTACACACACCATCAGGAATTTGGCTTACAGTATCATGAGGTTTTCTTTTTTTTGTATAGCGTATTTGAAGTCTCTTTGTCTTGTGGATTTTCTCCTTTAAATGGGTGACATTTTCAAGATCCTCTACAGAACCCTGTGAAATAGAAACAGAAAAGCCTACCGCTCCCTATAATCCCACGACTTCATGGCTTTAAGGAAAAAGAAAATTCACTCTCAGATTTAGCTACGTTGCAAACACTGGTATCATCAGGTCAGCTCAATTGTCAGTGACTGCAGAAGATGACCTTGGACTACTTTCCACAATAGACCAATGTTTTATCCCTCCAAGACTTTAGCCTCGGCTTTTAAACTCAGTGCTTATATCCAGAGCTTAAAGCATCATTACAGCATTTCTGGAATCCCTCCAATGCAAGAAGCCCAGGCTGTGCCCCTTGATCAGTTATTTTTGGGAAAAGTTGCCCCATTGGAGCTTTCCTGCTACACCGGACAATCAGAGCAATAAACAACTCATTAAATATCAGGGTCATCGTGGGAAAAAGGTGAAAAGAGGAGCTACGGTGAAAGTAATGTAATCAGAGGTTGGGACTTTCTGAGGTTGACTTTCCTGAGTGGAGGGAAGTGTACCACTGGGACAGCAGGGGAGGGGAAACATGGGCAGTAAGATGGCTGGTCTCATTATACGGGGCTCCATTCCAACAAAGGACAAGGTGAAATCAATGAGTGATATATCTGTCTCCCTCTCACCCCTATGTGACATTCACAGCTGCTTAGCCAGGCTTTGCAGGACCGTCCTCTCCAGGGGCAGCTCCTCGGGTGTCCTTGCCTGGCGCGCTCGCACGGAACTATTTTGGCAGGTCTTGCAACAGAAGAACGGGAGCCAGGACTGTGTTGAATGGGCTCTCACACACTTGTTGTACCAGACTGCACGACCCTCCTGAAATTGCCTGCTTTAGCAAACATGTAGAACGAGTGTATGTTCCAGCTCGACACGAAAATGTTCAGCTTACTCTCTCAGCTTTCATATCAGCTTTCCAGCTTTAATTTCTCAATTACCATGAGATGCCTGATATGTTAAAAACTTGTGGCTGGTTTTGCAGTCAGTCCTTCCCATGCTAGGAAGACTCAGACTGGATGACAGTTCAAAAGATGAGTACTCTGCTTTTCTGTTTATAAAATGATGTGGCTCCACAGCAGGCATTAACCCGTATGTGGTCCGGGCAATCCTCTTTCCGTGCTTTGTAGAACAGCCAGTCATCCTACGATTGTTTCTGAGAAACTGGGGAAGTTTCCTGGTTACACAGAAAACGATACTCAGCGCACTAAAGTGATAAGCAGCAGCCTTGTCATATGTACTGAAAACATTTCAGGGAAAATCCTCAGAGGAACCGAGCGCATTAGCAGAGTACACCGTTTTCTGCGCCTGGACATCATGGTCCCATGCTCAAGTCTCATGGGAAAGGAGGCTTAGGAAGAGTGGGGAAACAAGGTAGTAAATGCTTTTGCTCAGTGTACCAGATGCCAAAATACATGTAAGACATTGCAGCCAGCAGTTAACAAGCTGGAAACGCTCCCTTTGGCTAGTCAAGGATGTACAAATGCGCTTGGTTTAAAGGCAAGGAGAGCAACACAAACACCTGGTAAGCGATATCTCACATCCTCTTCAAGGTATGGTCAGGCTGCCTCAGACTTGGCAACATCTGTGTCCTGTTCGCAGTTCAGCACTTCCAGTCTTCCTACATGACCCCAATCTAGCCTAAAAGGACTCAGAGCTCTCCCCAAGCCCTCAGGCAGAGCTCAAGGGAGCTGAAGGATGGTTAGCTGGCATGGGGAGATGACCACGACCCTCAACCCATGGCTGCTCACACAAACCCTGGCAGTGACGGGGCAGCAGGCTTGCCTCTGTGTGTCCAGCTGGAGATTTTGAACATTGACTGACAGGGAAGAGGAGGATGAACGTGTGTTATTGCTCTGAACAAAGACTCTGCATATCCCAGCTTTGGTCCAGATCCCTGTGTCACTTCTGCTCTTTTTTTTTTTCAGCCTCCCCCTCTCTGAAATGGCCTGAGCTATCTTGATGCTCTTCCCAAATTTTCACGGCAAAGTCAGGGACGGAGACACGGGCTGCCTCTTGCCTACCTATAAGCAGGACTTCGCGAAACGGCAAACAGACACTGCTGCTGATGTCCCAGCCCTGTCTCAAAGAGTACAGGAGGCCCAGGGCCAGATTGGGAAGAAGGATGGCTCTCCCGCCACCAAAACACTAGCTCCAGGGTATGCTGCTTCTCAGAAACCTAAATCAGAAAATTTTAATGGCTGAGTGCAGGGCTAGCGGATAAAGAGACAAAGAAAAATAAATCAGGCAGATGACAGAGGGGCTGGGAATAGGAAGAGGTAGCAGACGGTAAAAGAAATTAAATCAAGAAGCCAAATTAAGGTGCTGCAGGCAAAGATGAAGATGCTGGATTAAAGATTAACCGTAACCAAGAGGGAGATGCAGTCCTTTAAAGGTACAAATTACTTCAACGCACTTAGCAAAACCCACACAAATCTCCTAAGAATGAAGTCCTCACAGATGCGACTGGATCACAGTAACAGATATATCTGGACCTGGGAACTCTGGATAGCTTCACGCTCCAGTGTTTCCAGCTGGGAAAGGGAATTAAAAGCAGAGCAAAGGCAATCACCCCAAAAACAGTGAAGTCCTCTGTTGGCTGAAACAAAGGGGAGGGTGTGCAAGAAATCTTTTGAGAAGGGTTTGGCAGTGTGCAAACAAATTCTGGGGGTATTTTGAAAGTGTTATAGTGAATCCAGGGGAGCTGCTGAGCCCTTTGGGGCTGTCTGTTCACTGAGCATTTCCTAATCTATCTCTCGCCGAAAAAATTCCAAAGGAATGGTGGGCAAGCTCAAAGTGGACACGCACCTTTCACACCTGCTTCTTGGCAGCCAAAAGCAAAGGAGAGCTTAGCAAACATCCCCGTCAAACTGCAAGCAGGTGAAGAAGGTCACCCTTTGGCTCCACTGCTGGGCACACACGACACTTGTTCCATCACAGCACATTACGCGTTTGCACCGTTTCACATCACCGCGTTGGGATTGCCGGGAGAAAGGTCACTTGTGCTTTGCCACCTCCTTTTAGCACAAGCAACTCACATTTTGCAGTGGAGCATCTGAGACCCTGTTTCCATAAGAGCATGGAGGAGGTGGAGGAACCAGGCGGGGGGGGGGATTAACATTTTTAAAACCCTGAAGTGGTCTTACTGTGTCTTTCAAATATACCAATAAGGTTCTCCTGGGCAATACAGACTTGTTAGTGGCTGTACAGACCACAATAACAGCAGGTTATTTCTGGCTGTGTTAGCCTGTCTGTTATGGTCCAACCCTGCTCCTCCGAGAGACAGACAGAGTTTTGAGCCTTGCTGATGCTGGTGCAATTAGCCCATGATTAGAACCTCAGGGAAACACCAATATCAAAATCAAGACCCACTTCAAACCTCCAGCTGGACATCAGTGAGCTCTCAATAAGGCCGGAGAAGGGATTAGGTGTTCAGAGAGCCAAGTGACAGCAGCAAGAGGCAGAAACACACATACATGCAGACAGGGATGCTGCTCTGTAGAAGAGAAGGTTTTGTCCGTGTGAGCTCAGCTAGCTGCGCTTTTTTCTCTGCCAGTGCTTTCCTTTGCTCCTTCCTTTCCCTTTGGCTTCCTTTTGCTCTGTGCTCCGCAAAAAAGGGCGTTTATGGAAGCGGAGCAGCCAAGAGAAGCAGAGCCTATGGCCCCTTGAATGCGCGGAGTGCCTCCCTTGTTCCCAGCTCAAATTTTGGAAAGCAGCATCTGCCCGTTCCTGAAGGACATTTGGATCCTGGTTCAGGGATGCTGCAACGCTGCTCACCGCTTTCTCATCATTATTCTGTGTCTATAGCTGCTATAGATGTCCTGTCACATTATGTGCTAGTGTGTTACAGGTTTTGGGAGGGAGGGGGTATATAAAATATAAAGCAAACCACAGAAGCCCACCCTGGTGGTACCTGTGTGATTTTTGACTTGACTTACATGGGTGCATAAAGGATTCTACTAGAGGGTTTGCTTTGGATTTGCATTAGCAGGAGAGGAGAAAACCTCTGGGAAATAAAGATGATGCTAATGCAGTGAGGGGGCTGGTGCACTAGTGGCTAAATAAATGCTAATAAATAAACGCTGATGTTTAAGATGGTGCTGCCCCCTCTCCTTGAACAACCTGTTCCCAGTCCTCCTGGGTGCTGATCAGACGTTTTCTCACCGGGGGTCGATGTAAACAGCTCTCCGGTGGGCAGGACCCAGATCAATCAGGGGGAGAGGGCGAGATCCCACAGCAGGGCTGCGCTGCTCAGCTGGGAAACAGAGCAGCAAGCAGAGAGGCGGCTGGATTCATCGATTCACTTTCAGCCCCGAGACACGCTGCTGGGGATGCTACCTTGTCACAATTTGACATGCAATGACAGCAGCGAGGACACAGGGATGGAGAAAGCCACCGACAGCACTCAGGGTCGCAGTGCAACTCGAGAGCAGCGGAGCAAACTTCCCGTCTCCAGCCTGCTAAAAGCCTGGCTGGACTGGCAGGAGGTTGAAACACAAATCAAGCTCCAGACCTGCAAAGCTGGCAGAGGATTTTCCTGCTGGAAGATTTCCCCGCCATGGTTTTACGTGGACAAGCGTGACTGTTGTCGGGTCTGCTCTAATTCCTGCTTTTCCCTGCCGATGGATCTGGCTGGGAGAAAAGACATGCCTGGCGCGCAGATATAGCACCCCAATATTTTGCGAAGAGGAGGAATAAGGAGCAGGTGCTGAGTGGAGGCACACAAATCTGCTTGCGCTTTTGTCGGGAAAGCAGGTCACGGGGGAGGAGGGGGAGTCATTTCCCAGCTTGGCTGCTAAAAACATGTTAACCAAAGCTACGCTGGTAACCAAACACTCTGCTGGCCCCTGGAACTCATGCAAAAGAGGGATTGCTATCAAAACCTTTTAAACCCACTTTCTGCTAATGAAAACGGCTTTAAGAGATGCAGGTTGGTGGAAACCTCTCTCCTCCGAGCAACGTTTCATCATTAAGCTCTCTCCTCTATCCTCCCCGTCCTGCCTTATCTCCGTCCATCTGGGCAACACAAAGGACAGAGCGGTCCCCAAGAGACCCAGGCAGTGGAGTTTATCTCACACCACCAGCAACACCCCTACCCTCAGCCAACCCACTGGTCCAACCTGGGCAGACGTTGCAGCATCTGTACAAACTTGCTGATGTATTTTGTGCGCTGACATTAAGCTGAGTTGCAGTGACAGGCTTTGGAGGGACTCAAAGAGTATTCACCCGACAAGGAGTTTCGACTTCCCACTTAATAGGAAGACAAGGAAATACTCCTCAGCTAATTAAATACCTGCCAATTATAAGGCAGCACAAATGATGACTGTTCTGGCTAAAGCAATTTATACTGAAAAATGTCTGTGCTGTCCTGTCTGTGGTTTGCAGCATCGAGAATGGCTTTTATTGCAGAAATTGCCGATCTCACAGCAGAAGGCACAGTCCTAGGGGTGAAGTGTCTTTTTTTTCCTGTCTATCCACCCACCCCAATCTGCCCAACAATAATCTACGCACATGCCAGTGCCAAACGCATCTATCATTGCCTTTTCCCTTGGCAGACTGATCATTAAAGCCCTGCTCCTGCACCTCCTGCAGACCTGTGCAGATACCTTGAGCTCCGATTCCAGGCTGCAACGTCCTTGCAGAGTGTGAACCAGCCCCTGCTAACCAAAGGCACTGACTTATGATACAGCCTTCCACAGAGCCCGGAGGGAGCAGGGTTGGATCTGTAGCTCCCAAGCTGGGAAACTCAGAAGTCCCACTGAGACTTACTGAAATCTCAGGTTTTAAGCCAATAACAACAAAATGCGCTCAACCCTCCTGGTACTCTCTTTCCCATGGCTCAGGGGAGGGAAGGAACATGGGGATAAGCCAGTTAGTATCACCACCGCAGATGAAATGCAGAATTCTAGCAGGAAGCTTTTATCCTTTGGCTCAGCAGAGCTGCAGATTGCCGGAGTGTTGTCTCCAAAACCTAAGCTGGGCACCTGGAGCAAGGAGTATCAAAATGAAGAGATCAGCCTGGGCTTGCAGGGGGTGAATCAGGGGGATCCCTGCTGCTGCTGCTCTCTCCACCCCAGCTGGGAAGGTGGGGAAAGGGGGAATGTCCAAACGAGAAGCAAACAAGCATTGGCAGTAGCAATAGGAGTTGTTCAGCTTTACACTAGTGAATAAACAGCAGAGATTTTGCAGAGAAAGAAGTTACTGAAGCCATTGGGAAAAGAGAACAAGTTGGGAAGAGAGGGTCTGGAGATCAAAGGGGGTCCAAGTGCGTGTGTGTAGAAGGGATGAAGTTGATACGGATATTTAGTTTGATGCTCAGGGGTCCTGAAGGGAAAAAAAAAGGTTGGAAACCACAGCACTAAGGAGTGTGCTGGTACATGCTTGTATTCTCCCCAGCCCATCCAAATGCCCCTTCCAGCACTGCTGGCTTGTGAATCAAGGTCTTCCACACACACTGAACAGCCAGTAGACAGGCAGGTTAACACCAAAATGATGAAGTTACTCTTCCCAGCCTTCACCTGCCCAAGGGTAACAGAATTGAGCAGGAAACGTACAGTGGATGTGACAGCTCCCACTCCATCCTCCTGTTTGATTTTTCTTTCTTTCTTTCCTGAGATGACAAGCGATGTCAGAGCGAAGAGGTACTGCTCACAAGCTGGGGGCTTCCTGGCCACCTTTTCTGATAGCTTTCCTGGGAGGGAGGCCAGAAAAACAAAAGTGCTCCTTGCAAGTCCTGTGTTCAGGGGACCCGAAAGCAGGTCCCCACGTGGCTCCAGCTCCACAGCAGCAGAAATGGTCTGAGAATTACTGTCAGTTTTGCTGTGTTTTGAAGTCATCTTAACCATGAAAGCCTCAAAAATGAAGTGACACTTGTCATTTGACGGACAGTGATTTCTCCTGCTTTTTCTGTTCACCAAAACTCTCCTAAAACATTAATCTGGGTAAAGGCAAATGTTAAAGAAACTTCAGAACTGTAAGTGACCTAGAAAAGGAGTTTTTTTTTGTTCAGCTCTAGTAGCAATAACAGCACATTGAAGACTGTGAAATACTCAGGCACGACAGTAATAGGAATCATGTAAGTCCTGTTTCACAGACTGCGGCAACAGCTCTTTACTGCTGCTGAAGGTGTAACAGGCAGGACAATTTCAGCTGCTTTCCAGATCCCAGGAGGAGCCAGCAATTAGCAAAAGCATCTTTTGCACTTGTAAACTGAATGAATTGGGTGCAAATGAACTGGGAAGTGGGGAAATGCCCAGTACCATGATGCCATTTCTAACAATACTTCTGAGATGCCGATGCCTGAGTGGAGAGAAATGCAGCAGCCTCTGAGAAGCAGGGGGTGGAGGTGGGGATTTCTTTTTATAGCTACAAGAAAAAAAAATCCCAAACAATATCTGTCCTACAAATATAATACTTCTGAGAACACTGTGACGGGATGCACCTCCCCATCATTTCAGACTTCACATTAGGAAGTATTTCTTTGCAGAGAGGGTGGTCAAACACTGGAACAGGCTTCCTAGAGAGGTGGTCAATGCCCCATGCCTGCCTGTTTAAAAGGCATTTGGACACTGCCCTTAATAACTTTTGGACAGATCCAAAGTGGTCAGGCAGTTGGAATAGATGATGGTTGGAGGTCCCTTCCAACTGAAAATATTCTACTCTGTTCTGTTTCAAGGCCAGGTTGGACAGGGTTTTGAGCAACCTGGTCTGGTGGAAGGTGTCCCTGCCCATGGCAAGGGGGTTGGAACTACATGATTTTTAAGGTCCTTTCCAACCTAAACCATTCTATGATTCTATTCTATTCATCATCACCATACCATTCCTTGTGCGGGCACAGAGAGCTCCTGTATGTCTGCTCTATCATGCTGAGCCAATGCCAGTTCTGAGCTGGGGGTTGTTTCCTCCCCTGCCCCATTAAAAGAGCCTCAGCCAAAGCACATTCAATTTGCCCCCTCACCCTAAGTTGTTTCTTTTGGGGGTGGACAGCAGATTCTCTGCTGGGACTTATCAGTGCAACTTTAACGACTGCAAAGGTTCTAGGGCTGCAATACTGCTGCAGCCGTGTGTGTGCTACATCCTTTCCTACCACTGCATTCACGCTTGCTCCCCATGTGCTGGCATGTGTAAATTACACCTTAGGCATCAAAAATCCCTTCCCTCCAGGTAGCTCTGCAGCTGAAGGATGATTTTCCCAGCCAGGACACAGATCCTGCAGTAATATTAGACACAGGGAGCTCCCTCCCTCCTCTCTCCTTGTGTTCCATGTGTGCAGCAGCTCCGGAGACACATTTTTCTTGAAGCTGCCTGGGTTTTAGGTATTTGTGTTGCAGTGCTCTGCCTCGCTCATCACTACCAGTAACTATAAGAGGTCCTTGGCACAAGCTGTTAAATGTCAGCAAAATCTCCAGCACAGTGTTGATGGATGCATGGGACACAGGGGCTGGAAAGGGTCTGCCTGAACACAACAAACTTCCCGACAACAGTGATACATTACTGTAACTTTCATTTGGGCCCATATGGAAGACCAGAGATAAAGATATGCCAGCTGACAGTTGAAAGACCTGCAAACATCCCTTTGCAGCACTTACAGCCCAGTCTGTGCTTAAGGTTGAACTCAGAAAAAAAAATCACATGCGTATTGATAATCCCTGGGCCAAACCCTGCGGAGTGCCCTTGAAGCTGTCAGGAGCCTTCCTGAGGTTTGAAGGATGCTCAGCATTCCTTAAGATTTGACATATGAGCTAAAACCACCATTAAATAAATAATAACCACAGCTAAAAAAAGGGTAGCATTCTCCTGGATTCTCGCCTCCTCTGTGCTCCTGTTCTCCCAATACAGGACACAGCTAACTTTTATTCAGAGCCACCAGCACAGCTCTAAGAGAGGATAGGAGATCTGAGTTGTGGCTCAGCTCTGCTCCTCCTTGGTGACAGAGGATAAATCGCTCCCTCAGTTTCTCCTTCCCCACCTGTAAATGACAGCAGTTAGGTGTTTGAGGACAACCTATAACTCATCAATGCAATTATGACCCTTTCTGGTTTTGTCCCCTTGGCCAGATGGTGGTGCAGTGGATACATCACCAGAAGCTGAGGGGAACTGATGTACTTCCCACCATCTTTGCTGTCTGCACTTCCATCCACATCAGAAAGACAGACTGTCCTCAGACCTGCAGAATTCACCCCAGGAAGATCTGGGCCCTTGCTGGGTCAAGCTTAGGGTCACATTACCAGGTTCCAGGCTCTGGCAGAGGATGAATTTGTTCCCTGGCTCTCCATCAGAGACAGGCAGCACCTTCCCTGCCTGACTTATCATCCCACCGACATTGCATGTGTACATGAAACCACCTTGAGAGGCAGCTCTGGCCTAAAGCAGAGGACAGCTCCAGGAGATTAATACGCTTCTTCCAAAGGGTCATTATTGTAATTGAATCAAAGTATTTTCAAAGCCCTGGAAAGGGCCTTGACAAGTCTGAAAATCATTATATGCCATGTAACGGGGCTTTCTGACCTTGCTGCGTCGGTTATTTTTCTTTCTGCAGCTCCTGACTGAGAGTGAAAGTGGAACCCAATAAATCCAATTGTTAGAGCAAAGAGGATCTGTCCTCTCTGGGAGGAAAGCTTTGCCCATTGCCTTCCAGGAGGGCTCAGCACTGCCTTCCCTATGGGTCTGCCTGCCCCTGCTGTTCCCACTCAGGCAGCAGGTCGGCTGCAAGACATCGGTTCTCCCTGCAGTGGGAGAAGCTGCTGTGCCCTGCATCGAGCCGGCTGTCAGAGCAGGCTGGATACTGCACACATTTGCTAATCTACTCTGCCACGCAGTTGAGAGGCCACCGTTAGCTCAGGCAGCCGGTGGGATGCACAGGCTGGCGTCCCATGCCATCGCGTGCTCAGTCTCGCAGTGATTGCCCTGAGCTTCCCTGGTCCCATTCCGCTTCATGAAGACTAAAATTCACATTGCGGTACTGGTTGCTGCTCACACAGCCGAGGTGTGATGGGCAAAGCTGACATGATGTGAGCTCATCTTGCATGGATGACAAATTCAATCACAAAGCTCATGTTTAGATAATCAGTCCTCAGTAATAAATAATAATACTTATTTTTGCTACTTACCATCACTTAATGGAGCTCCTCACTCTAGATTTCATGACATTTAGAAGAGCTGTCTGATGTTATTAGCACAGTAGATACAGGGAAAACTGAGGCACAAAGCTTACACTGATTTGCCCAGACACACACAAAGTTCATCATTAGACGAAGGCTGTATCCCAGGCACTGTGTCCTCTTTTTGCTGCTATGTTTTAGCAGAACATTTCCTCTCCTAGTGCAGTGCACAAGCAGTCAGGTGAAAATGAAAACAAGTCCTTTTCTCCTCTTTAAAAATATGGGCAAACTTTCCCCATCCTTATTCACAATGTGCCAGTTCTGAGCACTTTGCCCCTACATCCATCAGTACTACCCAACCTTGAGCAATGACATGGACTCATCAACCTGTCTCTGCACCCAGACCATCTCCCATCAGGAAAGTGAGAACTCTGCAAGGTATCTGGGACTGGAAGGGGCAATATTGCCCCCCCCCTCCCCCCCCACCCCCCTCCAGTTAGGATTCCCACTGTGGGGCAATCCATTCCCTGGGCTATGGAATACGTGCTGATGGCTTTTTGTGGCTCATTCACAAAGCAGACAAAAGACTCGTAAGAATATCAACCCGGGAAGGTTTTCTTTAGACCAGTCAGTAAAAACAAAACTGGTTGTCAAGAGATTTTAAGAAATACTGAGATCCCCAAGATTTAGCAATCTAAAATTATTGTGATTATGGTGGGTACTGCTGTGTTTCTGGTTTGCATCCCAGTGTAGTTCTTGAATTCATTCAAAAATGAGGCATTTTAAGAAATTCATCCGAACTTGCCTGTCTTGCAACGAAGTTCAGCAAAGAAGCCTGATGGGGAAACTTTTTCTTCTGTTCTTAACAGAGACAAATAGAACATAACCTGCTTGAGCATCTACCTAATGTCAATGGTCTGTGCTTTGGACAATCACAGAATCACAGAATCACAGAATAGTCAGGGTTGGAAGGGACCTCTGGAGATCATCTAGTCCAACCCCCCCGCCAGAGAAGGGTCACCTACAACAGGTTGCACAGGACACCGTCCAGGCAGGTTTTGAATGTCTCCAGAGTGGGAGACTCCACAACCTCTCTGGGCAGCCTGTTCCAGTGCTCCACCACCCTCAAAGTAAAGAAGTTCCTCCTCATGTTAAGATGGAACTTCCTATGTTCAAATTTGTGCCCATTACCCCTCGTCCTATCAATGGGCACCACTGAAAAAAGACTGCTCCCATCCCCCTGGCATCCTCATAACACACCTTCCTCATATCATGCACAGGCTGCTCTGCAGCCTTCAGCTTCCAGCAAAGCCAGAAAATGCTCCAGAGGATACAGACCTGATATCCTCAAGATGGTGACAGGATCTGCAGGCTTAAAACCAGAAGTATTTGGGAGGCCCTGCTCTGGATCTAGATAGGCTTTCTTGTACTCATAGAGGGACAATAAAATCAGTCCAGCAAAGAAGTACGTGAGGTAGAGGAACTCTACTCTGAATTTTACACAGAGGGTTCTGAGCATCCTGGTAGTGCAAGTGTTTGTCTCTGCTTCGTGCACTTGAGCCTGCCATGAAGTTGCTTCAAAGCTGCACCCTGTTGGCTATTGAGTCATTGGAGTTAGAGCACACAAAGTGTAGACTTCAAGTTTCCCCAGCCTCCTTTTTTTCCCCGTGCTTGAAGGCCTGGAGCTGTGAATCAGAGCTCTACACCAGCACATAGAGATGCCTGTACTGTGTTATTACATTCTCAGAGCATACAAGGTACCACACAGATAAACACCAAGTGAAACAGGAGAGCTGGGGAAGGACTTTTTACTAGGGCATGCAGTGATAGGACGAGGGGGAATGGCTTCAAACTGGAAGAGGGAAGATTTAGATTAGATATTAGGAAGAAATTTTTCACTCTGAGGGTGGTGTGGCACTGGAACAGGTTGCCCAGAGGAGTTGTGGAAGCTCCATCCCTGGAGGTGTTCAAGGCCAGGCTGGATGGAGTTTTGAGCAACATGGTCTAGCAGGAGGTGTCCCTGCCTATGGCAGGGCGGTTGGAACTATGTGATCTTCAAGGTCCCTTCCAACCTAAACCATTCTATGATTCTATGAAACACAGCAGACGTGCACCAGGGAGTGGGCCTGGAATCCCTTCATGCAACCTGGGAGGTCAAGTTGGACCTCCACCACGTGACACCGAAAGCCCTCAGCAGTCTGGCATTTCCATGGCAGATGGCCACAGAAGGACATGTGGCTCCTTAACTTATCGTCTCCCATCCACAGAGGGAATACAGATAAAGGGCATTGTGGCTTCAGAGCGAACAGCTGTAAATAAAGAGAGCAGACAGGGATGCAGGCAAAACACGCAACCCCAGTCTGGCACGCACGGCAAGCTGTGCAGAGTTTTATGTGTGGAAAGTCCTCTGTATGCACACACACAAACACTCTATAGCTCCTGTATGCATTTAAAGACATATTGTACACTTGTAGCTGGAGACTTATTGCACAAATGAAGGATGACTTAGGTTAACAGTCTTCTCTAGGTGTTTGTATATGTTTGCACACATGCGTACGTACTTTTGTGTTGTCCACACGAAACAGGTTACTCAGGGAAGTTGTGGCTGCCCCATCCCTGGAGGTGTTCAAGGCCAGGTTGGATGGGGTTTTGAGCAACCTGGTCTGGCGGGAGGTGTCCCTGCCTGTGGCAGGGGGGTTGGAACTGGACGATCTTCAAAGTCCCTTCCAACCCCAAACCATTCCATGAGTCTATGATAAACACATGCATACAAATACTGCCTTGTACTTGCAGATACCTGCATACCTCATGCATGCTTACATTCCCACTGACACCAACACCACCCTGCAGCCCTGTGTGTGCACAGAAATACACTCGCACATGTCCGTACTCACACTCAGGCACTAGCACTCACTTCTTCCCATGCATTCACCCTTTTATGTCCTTGCACATATTTTGCATGTGTGCCTTTATACGAATACGTAACACACGCATGTGTGGACATGCAAGCCATCCAGAACCCCATGGTGCTCTGGCTCACAGCGCACACTCAGCATTGAGTTGAGGCTAGGAATCACACCACCAAATTCCCTTTCCCAGTGGGAGCATCCTGCAGGTCTCGGTGTCTGGTGTCTGCTAGTTCAGTAAAGGGAATTAATTTATTCCATCCATATTCCCAATCCCTTTACTAGCAAAGCAAGGGAAAAGCTGGAGCATTTGATTCAGAGCCTCTGAATCCTCTGTCCTTTACCCGCTTTCCCTTCTGTCAAAAGCCATTAAACCATGCTCTATTGGCAGGCAACAGAAGCCTTGTATCGTGCTGCTTAGCTTCTCCTGCATCCTGTGCTGTGAAAGGTGTCGGAGAATAAGCCAGGTCCTGCTTTGCCAGTCCCACAGACAATGCTGACTGCTGGGCAGTAGCTCAGCAAAGACCACAGAAGTGTGACTCCTCTCCCGAATGGGGATGGGCACAGCCCTCTGCTCTGCTGGTACCTTGTGCCAGCTGCTTTGTGCTAACCAGGGACTGGACTACCTCTTCCCTGCAACACCTGGAGGTCCAGGTGAGAAGGTGTTTCCAGGAAAAGGTGACTTCGGGGTAAGGCAGGTGCCTGGGAAAATAGTCCCCTGGAAGCAGTTCTGCTTGGTGCTTCCAGCAGCCCCAGAGCTCAGGTTGTGCAGGGAAGCTAAATCCTCAGGCTCTAGAGGTGTGACTGGCTTTCACTGCAGTAGCCCCATTTTGGCTACTCTCATCCAGGGCTAAAAAGGGGCTCTGGGAGTCATAATTCAACCTGCCCGGTTGCACACTGCAAGTGCAGTCAGATGGGCTGAATTAGAAGGTACTTTTAACTGGGTTTAACATGAGGGAACTAATGGGAATATTCAGATTAACCTCCCTGCATGCCTCTGTGTAGATGGGTTTTGCAAGAACAACACTGACTTCTTTCACAGACATCCCCTCAATACCTCCACAGGAGCACTCAGGAAAGGCAGAATTTGCAGATGGAGCCAAAAACAAAGATGCCAGTCAAGGGCAACAGACCTGGAACTGGGGTACTGGCAAAACCCAGCACAAACACCTTGCATGGCACGTGAAGGGCACATCACTGGCAATGTTGCTCCCCCACCGCTGTCTGGAGCGTTGCAGTAGAAAATATGCAATATATAAATATGTCATGGATAGGTCCAAAGAAGAGAGAAGTGCACTGATTTCTCACAGGGCTTTGGGGCTGCAAAAGATTCCCTCCCTATATCTGTCGGGGGGGGGACTCATCCATCTTTGTCAGCATAGGCAAGCTCTGTCACCGCTTGATCTACAGCTCTGGCAGGGCCATTAATGCACTAGGTGATGGCCAGAAGACAAGTGAAGCTGTTTCCCGACTTTAGAAAACTTTTCTTCAAAAGACAGGGATTGGGAGATGGATAAACTGATGTGGTGAGCAAAAAGTGTCCACAGGATGCTATAGATACACCTCCTCCTCTGTGAACTTTTTCTGGTGGCAGGGGTAGTAGATGAAATGGACTTACTGTACATGCCCTCCAAAGGAAACCAGTGAGTAAACACCAAGGCTGAGTTCACATTAAAGTACCAGAAAGCACAGAAAAGAAAACTTCCTGCCTTTCTTTTTATCCAGTGCAACACAAGCTGTCAAAAAGTAGGGTGAAGCCCATCGAGCCTACAGAGTGACCTGCTCCTCACGTTGCCTTGCACTATGCATCAGTGTATTACTCTCCTGTAATCGTGTAGGATGTGGACAGCTTGGGACTCTGTAGATTAGACACTGGACATCCCACCCTGAAAATAGGAATTTCAGGCAAAACAGCTGCCCTGCAAGACTCATGGGATGGCTGGACCATAAAAATCCCAAAGAGCCCTATTACCCTATGGAAAAATTATGATGCCTGACAGGCAATACCTCCTTCTGGGATGTTCTGGGGGCTCCTCTGAGTTCTTCCAGAGAAAACAAAGACAGCCCCACAAACTTACTGTGACACAGCAGAACTCTTCCTGTGCATTGCAATTCTGTGTGATCACCTTCAGTTCTGCCAACCCTTGGTCCACACACCTCTGTCAGCCATCCCCTTGAAGAACCAGTATACACCCTGCACCTCAAGAGGTTCCTGTCTGAAAAGAGCCCATGAACAGGACTGTCCTCAGCATCTGTGAGCTATATTTTAGGATTCTGTAAGTTTCCAAATGGGGACAGATTGATAGCATACTTTGACGGCATCATAAAACACCACTCCATGCAGTTGCGAATACTTGGGGGAGATTTCTGAGATTTCTGCCCGACCTCGACTGGGCATCAGATCCAGCCCAGAGCCAGGAGGATGTGATTTAGCCTTGCCCCACTAGCTGAGGCACTGTTCGTGTTGTTCTCCGTGCCTAACCTTGCTATGCACGGGGCACCTTCCTAAACACTGAGGTCTGCATTTCCTAAGTTAGACAGGTTAAAGGCTTTAATTACTGGAACAGATGATCTTTCCCAAGGGAAGGTAAGAGTGTCCTTGAATAAAACTCCTGAGGCGCTTTCTCTTCCGAGAGCAAAAAGCCTTTTATGCAAATATTTGTGAAGGCTTGGAAGGCCTCTCAAGATCAGTTATTATAATGCCTAGCTATTATTACGCTTATCTTGGAGACAGAGAAGCAGAGAAAAGTTGGTGGCTGGTGCCAGGCAGCTCCTCTAAAAGCAAGAATTCCCTGTGGGATGAGAGGTCCCCTGGCAAGGCAGACCTGCTGGATCCCAGCCTCTGCAGGTACGGGACACGGCATAATGCTCTCTCATGCACCATGACCCAATACAAGACCCAGCTAGCTGGTTGGTCCCTGCTGTCACCAAGGCAGGGCACTCTGGAGGGGAGAATTAACATTCACCTGTGGCTGTGGGTCTATCTATGGCAGCAGACAGTCGGTCTAATCTCATGGTCTCTCTGCAGACACCTGATGGCTTGGGACTGTCCCCTGTCATCTCACAACAGTCCCCATCCTATGATCTGATCTCAGGCTCAAAGAATGCCAGCTTTGGAGGTCTGAGTGCACAGACTCATCAGTCCCATGGGGCAGCAGATCTGCTCTGTAACACTAACTAACCCTGCATCTTCTGCTGCAGCCATGAAGCAATGCTGCCACCACTAACAACAAACTTTGGCAACTGTCTCCCAGTTCCCCTTGCCACGTGGCATCCCTGTTGTGCACCAGAGCAAGGCAGGAGAGAAATACAAATCTGGTGATGCATAAGAACATGAAAGCACGTGAGATGACTTCATCCATCAACACCCTCCATCCTGTCCCAACAGGAGAAAGAGGGAGCAGGAGACCAGATCCTGCCTGGATTTTAACTGCAGCAAGGCTAAGCAGCTAATAATTACTCCAGATGAATACCCTTGGAGGAGAGCCAGAGAATCCCAAATCATTCTCTGATTTCAACTTTCAATTTACCCAGCCAGTGCTAAGCTCATTAATCATACTTGCAGCACCCAACACAACAGAAATTAGTCCCTGATCTTCTCCCCTCTTATTTCATGACATGGGGAGTTGGGGGCAAGAGGAAGAGAAAAGAGATGGAGAGGTGCCACCCACGAATCTAACAGTCACTCAAAGGGGCCGGGATTAATAAATCAAAAATCCATTATTAATATTACAAGCTTAAATATCTCTCTAAATGCAAATGAATGAACACTCGAGGGTTCTTCCTCTTTTTTTTTTTTTTTAAGTGCTCTCTTCAACATCTCTGTCATGGAGGAAGCACATGGCCACATGATAATTGTCTGTTCTAATTGCAATTTTACAGTTCAACCCTTCGCAGCCCATAGATTTTAAGTGGCCTTTAAAGGGCTGTGGTGTGTTTTGGATGGAATTGAAAGCTCAGGTGGCTGCAGCAACAGGCAGGAGCTCTCACGTGAGGATTGCTTCCAGTTTCCTGCCTCTGTACCCGTTCAGTCACATTGGCTGCAAGTGGTTAAATCCAGAGGCTGATTCACTGGAATCAGGTGGAGTTTAGATCCCCAAGATCCTCAGCCTCGCTTGGATGACTGTGAATGTAGGAAAGGTCCCCCTGACCAACCAGTCTTGGAGCAGGGTCATGGAGAGCCTGCAAAAGAGCAAGCTTAAGACACAACAGTGTCTTCTGAGCAAGCAACAGCATGGCAGGCTGGCTTGGGCTGTATAGGGAACACGGCAGGGTGAGTAACAGGCAGGGAAATGAAGCTGTAAAGCCATTAGATTGGTCAGAGCTGGGAAACTGGATTTCCTGAGATTCATCCACTTGCACAAACTGTCTTATGAGACTGATCATTTGGAAAAGCTCCAATTCAAAGAGAGGGGTGGCAGGAAGGATACGATGGGAGCAAAAAGCAAAACCCACATAAATGCGGCTGAACCTCAGGGTTTCCTGGCTCAGTCACCAGTCATGATGTCTACAATACACCAGGCAACAGGTCCAGGGTATAAACAAAAAATCCTTGCTCCAAAGAGGGAACAGTTATCCACAACTGTCATGCAAACCCCTTGACAGCTCCAGAGTGCCATTCAAGTTTGAGATGAGTATTCAGGCCTGGAGAATAAGGTTTGCATACTTTGTGTTTCATTAGACTTTCCCAGGAGGCAGTAGTGGGTAGCAAATCAGCTTTAAAATGTTGCTCAAACAGCTTGGCAGCTCCCGTTGCCAGAGCTCGGATCAAATCTAGCTTTGGAACATCCCCTAGTAAAATCTGCTGACATCAGCATTTTTGAATTTTCAACTGCTTGAGATTGCAAATGTTGGTTGAAAACACTCGCAGACGTGCACACACACCCCAACACGCACAGAAAGCGGAGCCTTAGCAGCAACATTTGCGCAACCAATCTGCTGGGGCTTTGGAAACCATCCTTGACAACTGAACTGCAGCACTGGTGCCAAGAAATTGCCTGCTCAACTCTTAGCTACGAGCCCATCCTTTGATGCCACGTAGTTGCAAGGATTTAAGATTGAAAACATTCCCAACAACCCATGCTCCCGAAGAGACACCAGGCAGCCGAACAAGCTGTTAAGCCTTGGGAACAAGTATACGGAGCAGCCAGACCTCCCAGGACAAGGCAGAGGTGATGACGCTGAACTGGGCAATGACATTCAAGCTTCTCAAGCCACGTTCAGCACTGGGTAACCCTTCATCTTTCTCGTACCAGGCACCTTTCAGTGCCAGCTCTGACAGATATATACCCAGTCTGAATGCCATCACTAACCCTCAGATCCAGCCACATGCAAACTGAATTTTGTTCTTTTCTCACTCAGACTATAGTTAATTAAATCCAGCTCTGAGCATGGCAAGGAAACATGTCCATCCTTCTGGATAAAACCCTCTCTCGAGAACCTAGAAAGCCAAGAACAACGAGATGATGTGCAGACCAGAAGGGGCGTTGGTTCCAACTCCTGCCTCTACTTGCCAAAAAAAAATGGATTTGTATACAAAGGCTTTAATCCCATTCCAGCATGGAGAGACAACAGATTTAGAAGAGCAGGCCAGCTCCAATGCAAACCTCCTCCTGGGCCTGCACACCGATACACAACCTTCTACTCTGGGCTGACCTACAAACTCAGTCTGTTCTCTGGCACATAAGTAATATAATAAAATCCCATTTTGCTAATTTCATGAAGGTTCACCTGCATGCTGCCGTGCGAGGTCAGCATAGCACACAAGGGGCTCCTGCATCTCAACCATCTTCTAATGCCAGAGCAATTTTCACTACAACCCAGAGGGACCCATTCTGCCCTGGGCTACAACACGGGTGTGATTTCACAGGCAGAGACCCCCCTCTGGGTTCTTCAGCTTTGCTTTGGATCCACTCATACATGCCAAATTAATCACAGACCAACAAGAACGGTAAGCTGACTGCAAATATGTTGCCCTCCAATGTGTGTACATGCTACTTAATGGAGCATAAAAGAAGAAGAATAGAATCATTTTTCAGATGCTGCAGATAATGATAATAAATAATAATAATAAATGCAGAGGTATGTGCCAAATGAACGAGATCTCAAGGAGAGAAACTGACTTTAAGCAGAAAAGAAGCCAGGTTGGTCCTCAAACTGAGACACAAAAGTCAGTGAAGTAAAAACACCATTAAATCAAACACTTTGTACCCTTGTCAAGCTCACTCAGGATTTAAGACCACACTTTTAGAATGCAGTTAATTTTTTTTTTTTTAAGATACACAATCTCTGACAACTAGTTCCCTGCTGACCACAATCACATCACTGAACACCGAACACCTGAACACTTGAATGCCACCAGTCATTTCAGGAATCCTTGCAGAAATCATTTTACTGTATCACCATCAGCACAACACAGTACTTCATCCCTGCAGGCCATATTTGCAACAGTGGGCTCTGATTTTGCGTTACTCTCCTTATGGTACTCTATTAGAAGTGAACACTGAAGGGAGACAAACAGCGTTATGTCGAGCTCAGTTTAGGGCAGTCTGTGAATGACTCCACAAACCTGGGTCACAGTTCACCTTTTCCTCATGAGGGAAAATCCAAAATTGGAAGAGTCGAAATTAGAGGCCACTTTTGCGAAAAGTAAACCAGGGTCCAAAACATTAAAGGAAAATGCAAACACCCCCACTCTGAGCAGAAGCACACATAAATGTCCCTGCTCGGACACTGAGAGATGTTTCCTTGGTACAGATACATGATGCTCCTGTCACACAGCATCCTTCATGGACTATACTGACAACATCTAATTGCAGATCTTTAAATATAAGACCCAGTTCAACTGGCACTAAAAGACAACGCAGAAAGAAGGGATGCATCTGTGTGAAGAAAGCACTCCCCACCACGGTGAAAGACTTTTTGCCAACCGTGAAGGTGGACGCAAGAAAAATCTAAGTAGAGAGAGTAAATGGCTCCAACAAACTTACACACCACTCCTGAAATTGTGATGATTTCACCCAAAAAGCAATTAAGCCTGTGAGAGTAAAGAGAAACCCACAGAACTCACCCATCAGTTTCATCCCACAGGATGCAGGTCTGGTTGGTGGTTCCCTGCCAGGAGAGAAGAAAGGGAAAGATGAAGTAAATTAATGCTGTGCTGTTTATGGGGCATTTGGAACAACTGGAATGAAATTTGCAGGTCCTGTAGAACAGGTTCCACCACTCTAAGTGCAGTGTGTCTGTGATACTCAAGATGGGCAGTGGCAGATTTGAGTCCTTGGAATACCTTTTTTCACCCTTGGCTTGAAAGACAAGAATAACAGGCCTGGGTTTATTCTGCATCAACCCCACTGTAGAAGGATTTGACGCTGCACCTTTCCTGACTCAACCTACTGATGTCCTTCCTTTTTCCTCCTCTCACACAGAATCCGTTTGCTGCTCCCTTCTGGAAACTGGATCAAATACAGCATGTGCTTTTGTGGGACATGGTGCTTGGAAGAGCCGCAGCCCTGCAGGAGGTGGTCAGGTGTGTTTAAAGCCCCCTGGAAGAGGTTTACCACTGACTCCAGCTGCAGCTGTCTTAGAACACTTTGGAAAATCCTTCCAGGAAATTCCAAACCAAAGACATGACAGATCTAATATTCATGTTGCAGAGCCTCAGGAGGACATCTGAAACCCACAATAAGAACAGGCCTTGGGGTATGTAAACGTCCATCACATACATCTGTTTAGGGTTGAGCAGGGGAACCTGGAGGGGATCTTTGACTGCGTTTTAAAGCACTGATCACAACAGTAATATTCATCTCTACAGTTGTATTGAAGGACTGCAAAGAACATGGCAAGTATTAATGGAAACAACCTTTCCCTTCCCTCTTTCCCTCCTCAAGGAAGATCACTGTTATACCCACTTTTATATGAGCACACAGTTCTTCTCCCATGATCATGCCCACAAGGAAACGGTGTGAATTTGGGACAGGTGTGCCCGTGTTCCCCATGCAAGCAGTGCTGTCACCCTCCTCCTGCACTGGCAATACCTGAGCAAGAAGCACGGAGCAGGCAAGCTTTCCAAGGCTGACCCATACAGTGTGTCCTTGGCAGCGACCAACAACAGGACACCAACGCCAGCCCAATCCCAGGGAGGCAAAGTGCCTCGTCAGCCTGCGTTAAGGGAGATTGAAGGGTTCTATAATGGCAAGGAGGTCTCAGGCGCCCAGCAAAACCGCCTCCTTCCTTGCACCCACGCATTCCAGCTATGCAGAGGCAAACACAACTGCGGGATAGTGCAGGTTCACAGGAAAGACTTACGTTGTACAAATGGGAGAATTCAATTTCCAAGGGGGTGAGGAGAGACCGGGGAAATGGCTTCACAGTCACAGAGATGACTTTGGAGTTCAGAACAGTGCTGTTCCTGGGAAGAAGAGGGAAAAAAAAATGCTTTAAAGGGGACTGAGGTAGTTCTGCAGAGCGTTGAATCACTGGTACAAGGTTTAGTGTACACAGTGCAGAAGGAGTTGGCCCCATTACTTTAAAATACCATCAAAACCACTTGCTGCTGATGGACCTTATCCTCTGCCCTTTGAGCTCCCCAGAGCTTAAAATCAGACCATTTTATGAACTACAGAGACCCCTAAAGCCGTTGGACCTAAAAGCTGTATCTATCCCAGTAATAAAATGGTCCTGGACCCATTTTCTTTCCCTGACATGAGGAAACAGACCTCATTTCATGTCCTTTCAAAAACAAGCCCCCTGTCTTTCCTCTCAAAGGCTGACTTAACCTGCACTGGAGTAAGTGTTGGGCAGGGGCATGGCGCCCTTTAACAGCATATACATGGGGCAGTGTGTGATCCTGTTCAGTCCACTACTGGAGGCACTGGTGTGTATTTCCGTCCTCTGAGGATCAAAAGCAAATGGAAAGAGGCCAAACCTTTCATGTGGATGTCTAAATGTCTGTGCCCAGACAAATACTCTAATAAATCTGGCAGCCATTGGAGACTTGGCTGTTGGGAGAAGCAATAAGGGAAGAGTTATCTCCCATACCTGTGCTCCTGCCCCCTGGAAAGCCAAACCCTTTGTAGGCAGTTCCCTGGACGCTGGACATCTAAATACATAGGGTTTCCTGGTGTTTTTGCAGTAGGAAAAGACTTGGGTGTTTAAATAAGCAAAAGTTTCAACCAGCAGTTGAAAACTCTGCCTCTCTAAGTTTGTCATGAAGGAATCAGTAGTAGAGTGGTAGTCCAGCATCGGCCTGCTCCCAGCCCTTCCTGCACCCATGGGCAAGGGGAGTCTTTCCCCATCAAAATCTCCAATAAATCTACAGGCATTGGCAAAATCTTTCACCGTTCTTTCTGGGTCTTATCTTCTTTTTACAAAATAATTACATGGAAAAGATTCGCACTTGCTTAACAGCACGGGGGTTAAAAAAACCTCCAAAATAAAACCAAAAAAAACTTGGCGTCATCTACGGATGTGTAAGTGGATGCTCAGGAAGCCACTATTCCACGAACAACAGAAGGAACAGCATTGTTTTAGCAGGGTAAAAAAAAAAAATAAAAGAAGGAAAGAAGGAAAGAAGGAAAGAAGGAAAGAAAGAATATCAGTCTACAAAAGAAGAGTAAAGGGGAAAGCCAATGGGAGTAAATATCAACTCTAAACTTTGAAATGTAGGCAGCCGTAGATAAGCTAAAAACAGGAGCTGTTGAAAGGTAAACACCAGTGTATGTCTTCATTAGTAGCTGGGTTTGTAAGGGTCAGTTCTTGGTTCAGTGCTGTTGAGTATTTGCATGAATAACCTAGATGACACAGAAACATCTTTTTGAAGGCTGCAGACCACATAAGGATTGTTGCAGTAAGCAAAAACAGAAGTATTTGATTTTTCAGTGAGTAGTTAACACAGAGGAGTTATTTGTGTGTGAATGTTGCTTAGTGGCCAGGTAGTCAGAGCCCAACCAGAAGTTATCCCAGTGCATCCAACAATCAGGAAAAACATCTGAGCTTGAAGACCTCAAGATCCACATACAGAGTTACAGGCTGTGCTCTGGGAAACTGATCCAAAACATACCCAGGGAGACTGACCTAAGTGCAAAGAGCTGTGACAGAAACAACAGAAGTGATCCTGTGCAGGAACAAGGAGATGAAGAAGTCATCTTCTCTCTGCACCCCTCTTTGTCAGGATGCCACAGTACTGTTGGGTTCAATTCCACTTCAAGATGGGGAAACAAGTGCAAAGAGTTCAAAGGAGAGACACAAAATTGATCCAGGTGCTAGAAAACCAGACAAAAGATTTCTGTTGAAAGGCACGTCTGACAGTTCGCTGCATGTGGGGGATTTTTCAGTCGCCCACCTGAAGGACCGATGCCTGGAACTGAAAGTCAGACAAATTCAGCCTTAAAATAAGAGAGACAGTCTCCTAGCAGAGAAGGTAATTAAGCATCTTAGCAGCTTGCCGGGGGAGGTGAGGGACTCAGCATCATGGGGAATCTTTCAGGAAGAAGATGAGTTATCTTTTGTAAAAGCATGTCGCAACCCAGCTTCTGGGAAGAAAATAAAACACATTAAGATCTGTCTTGGACAGGAGGCCAGATGAGCTCAGAGGTCTCCTGCATGGCAGTAAAGAATGTGCAAACATCTGTAAACATGCTGTTTGGTACACGGGGCTGTCAGGTGCCAGGTTGTTGACTCTCCAACTGCTGCACGCATCCCCTGTGGCAGTGCTCATCTGTGACCAAGCAATGCTCACCTCGCCAGCTTGAAAAATCAGGCATCCTGAGTACCCCATCCCAACTGTCACAGCTGCCAAGAACCACAGGGCTCCCTGGATCTGAGGGGACAGAGCAACGTGTGACTCAGATAAGGAATTGCTGTTTGGGGGAAGTAAATTGGGACAATTAGGAACAGCTCAGCTGGTGTTGGTTGCAGAGTTAAATCTACATGTTTTTCTTTTAGGAAAAAATCACTCTGCATTGAATCAGTGTGGTCAAACCAGGATCTAGGTCCTTATTGCTCGTATGTACCCAGGAATAGCTGCTCTCCTTTGTGGTCAGAAATATTTTTACTCCACAGGCAGGTACTATCAGGTACATGGTTATTTAAAGACATTCTCCTTTTTCTTGCTGTGTTCATTTGCACAGTGGTGAAGTAAGAGTTACTCTTTTTTTTTTTT
>VZSZ01001128.1:180467-259024 GCA_013398815.1 Ibidorhyncha struthersii | reverse complement strand
TCAGGACCCAGGATTTTTTTAAAGAGGGACTGTCCTTTAATTAAGGAATGTCTTAAATCAGATCTCCCATGGGAACGCTGTTCAGCTGTGGCTGCTGCAGCTGCTGGTTATCAGAGCTCATTCACTGCTTGGCCAGAGAAAGCTGAAATACCGCTGGATCATTTGAGCCAATGATGTTTATTGCCCTTCTGATCTAATTCCCAGTGCTGTAATGGAAGATATTACAGAATACAGTTGGCTAGCTTGCTAATTTCTCTCTGCACTCACTTGGAGCTCTTCTGCCATTGCCAGCGCTAAATCTGTAGGTATTTAAATGATTATCGGTGAGGAGAGATGCCCCGGTGTTTGTGGTAAATGGACTCATGCTAATCAGTGCAGAACAGATTTAGAAGGTGCCTTAGGATGCTTAATTTACTGCCTCAGTACCAGCCTCAGAAAAAAAAAAAAAAAAAAGAGGGAGATAGCAAGAGAGAAAGGGAGAGGAGAGAAGAAAAGGAAAGGGAGTGCTGAACACAAAAGCTTTGGTGCCTGAGGCAGTTTGCAGCGGCCGGGAACATGGTAGACATGTGCAGCCAGGCGTGTTGCTACACTCCTCTCGTCTCCCCAAGCCTGTCTGCTGCCGTGATGCTCTCGGAGGGCTCAGCATGGCTGGCAGCTCCCCAGTAGGATCAGGGCAGCTGAGCATCCCCCATCTGTCAGGCCCCCCAAAATCCCTCGTGATGGGGAGGGAAGCACGAGAATCCATTCCTGGAGGGCAGGCAGGGATGTGGCAGTGGCAACAGTGCTGTGCCTACCCTCATAGCTGGCATTGCACAGTGCTGCACATGGACAGAGAAAACCTTCCTGCCTCTTCCAGCAAGCAATGTCTGTGATGCATGAGCCTGGCCTCACCTGAGCACACAGCATCAGTTGACGGGGGTCAAAACATTTGCACTGTCACGTCAAAGTCTGTCTCGTTGCACCCAGTGACCTTTGCTATTTCCCTGGAAGACCAGGGCTCTGCAGCCAGAGGTAACAGCAGGACAAATTGGTAGTTTCCCAGATGCTCATCCTCCCCAGGCAGCCCCTCTTACCTCTGGAGGGAGAGGATGTTGCCCACGTTCCGGTACAGCACGGTCCCCACCACGAAGACGGAGGAGTCATCCGTCTCTGCAGGACACCAAAGGAAAGGGAAGAAGACAACAGCACTGAGACAATCGGGATGTCAGCTGTCCCCACA
This sequence comes from Ibidorhyncha struthersii, assembly GCA_013398815.1. Taxonomy (NCBI): domain Eukaryota; kingdom Metazoa; phylum Chordata; class Aves; order Charadriiformes; family Charadriidae; genus Ibidorhyncha; species Ibidorhyncha struthersii. The sequence continues at coordinate 257,805 of VZSZ01001128.1, read as the reverse complement.
GGACACCCAGGTACAGGATTAGACCTCGCATGGAGTCATCTCTGTTGGGTCATGGCCAATGCCAGCATCACTATGGTGGGATGCAGTGCCTGCTGTCACCACGTCAGGTCTCCATTGGTCCCAAGGAACTGCTCAGTGCCTTTGGGGTGACCTGGCGCCCCCGGTGTCTGCCCTCATACAAGGCTTACTCACCCCAAATGACTGGCCTGGTGCTTCCCCATTCAGAAATCCCACTAATCCCTCTGACAGCACCACATCAGGCAAATCTGCAGGGCAGAAAGGTCTCCTGCAGCCACCCAGAGGCATTTGGACCCGTCCATAGCTATTGAGCCATCAGAGAGAAGAGCTGTGCTCAGGCCGACAAGGGCAGCTGGGAAGAGGAGATGTCCCACTGCGCCCAGTCTGACCCTACAACTTGTGCGCTGCTTCAGGAGGCCACAGGGGCCACGGTCCCAGATGAGCCTCTGAATCATCTGTGGGACTTCTGGGCATGCCACTTGACCTCCTCCTCCTTCTCTGTCTCATGATACCCAGTTGCAAAAAGCAAGAACGGCCCTGCAAAAAGCACACGCCACACACTCAGCCCCGCGTTTGAATTTTCAGGGAGAGAAAAAGCAATTGGCTGGGAGAAAAGCAGAGCTGAGAAAGCTTGGGGAAGCACCTGGATGTGGGGCTTCTCTGATGTCTTGTACTGAGGTTGAACTTACAGTGTGCCCACTCCATCAGTGCAGGGCAGACACAACGCCGCGTGTCTGTCTTCCTCTTTGTCAAACTGGGCTTGAGTGAGATAGTTGGTGAAAACCTAACTAGGAGAGACTGACAGACAGGCTTGCAGAACAATTGCATAAGCCTTACTTCTTTAGGAAAGCTGACACAGTCTTTTGGCCTTTCCCGTGAATCCCTGTGCAAACAAGGATCCTGCTGTCTTCAAAGAGAGTTTTCCCTCTCTGTGCTCAGAGGATGTGGTAGGACATTTACAGAAGCAACGTGTGCTCCTATGAGACTGTGAGCAAGCAAAACCTTAAGCCCCACAGTGTGGGTTATCACAGCACCCTCCCAGGAAGGCAAAGGATCTTGGTTGTAATAGAGGTGGAGACTTGTCTCTTTGGGTCTGGGACAGATCTTTAATAATGCAGCTGTCCATCAGTCCTGGTATACAGAAAAGAAATCCTCTGACATGCTACCCAGCTGAAACAACATTGCATTTTGGTCATGTAACATCTCCCCAGACAAGTTCACTCCCCAGCAATATTTTCATAGCCTGCAGCCCAAGAGACACATCACCCAACTATGTAAATTGGTACTGGCCCACTGAAATCAGCTGTGCAAAGTCAGGTCCCAGCAGTGACAGGATCTGATTTTGGTCCCCTCAAGCTGCTTGTCTCCATCACTTTGCTAAGGACAGCTGCCCCTGTTTCCTATGGCTGAGGAAAGGTGAGGATCAAAATCGATAGAGGTGCATTTTCACTATAAACTCCTGAGTAAACCCTCAAAAAGAGAGCACCAGCATGGGATGCTGAACAAGGCAGAGGCAGTACAGCCCTGGGTGGAACAGAACACCGTGGAGAGGTGAGGAACAATGGGAAGATGTCACCTTTTGTTTGCACAGCAACTGCCGCTCACTCGGGAGCCCTCCAGCAACACTGTGTGAGTACGCTTGTAATAGAAATCTGGAAAACAGCACCACGGGGGAGTGGATGAGGTCTCTAGGACAGCCCTCAGCCCCAGAGCAGGATCAGCTCTGCCTATATCTGGTGCCAGAAATTTGTCTAACAAGTGATTAAAGGTCTCCAAAGGTGAAGGCTCCACAACCTCCTTAAACAAGCCGTAATAACCCTCCCAACATGCTCTAACTTCTCCCAGGAAAATAATGCTGTCTTCAAGGCACAACAAAACCCAAGGGGTGCTGGACGTGGTCCTTGCTCTGCTAGTGACTCACTGTTTACTCTTAGGGATGTCACTTAGCTGTTCTTGGCCTCAGATTCTCCAAGTAGAAATATTTGCTGTATTGTTTCCATCCCTAGTAAGGAAACCCATGACAAAAGGTCCTGGTATGACAACAAGAGGCCAAAGGTCTTCTGACAGCAGCAACTCACTGTCTCCTGCCTCAGTCCCAGGGAAGGACAGCACAGCCTGATGCAGCAGCCAGCAGCTTGATCTCTCAAAGCCACTAATGCCACAAACAGCACCAGGGCATCTAGCAGGAAAACTCTACTTTTCCCCGCAATATGCCCATCTTTGGGTCTTGATTTTTAAAATCCAGAGCTTAATCCTGCCGAATGCTAAGGATGTCTGCCAGAAGGTGAGAAGGTGTTGGTTCCTGAGACTCACATTCACGTAAAGGCTGGATGCTCCAGCAGAGCATCTCAGAACCCTTCAGGTTTCCTTTCAGACCTGGCAGTGAGGCCAGCTTGGCTGATGCACCCAGTTCTCCCTCCTTCATGCTGTGACTCATATCCATGCCCTGCATGCGAAGCCAGTGACCTCAGTGATAAATGCCTATACATTTCATTTCTGGGTGCAGAAAATTCCACACAGCTGCCATAAAACCACAATCTAGCAAAGCCTGTCCATGCAGCAGTCCCAGATCCATCGTCTGGCCAGCCCGACTTGCTGACCCCCCAGCTGCTTACCCTTACATGGCCCTACCAGGGCTGGATCTAGTCTTGGAGGGCATCTAGAGCATTGTTTCCTAAACGGCCACAGTGATAGGTGGCAGAACCATGCCCTGCCTTTCTTGTGCTGGTTAACCATTCTTATCTGGTACTCACAGAGACAACTAATGTTCACTACCATTAATGGAAACCCAGCGTGTTCAGGGAGGCTTGAGAGACTCATTTCAGCACCCAACATGGCCTGCAGAGGATTGCAGACTCAACTCAACACCCACATGCATCGATGACAGAGGGACCTTGCAGGTACAGGGATGTTTCTACTTCTTCCCAGGTTCAGAAGCCTTGGAAGAAGCAATCATCAGTGCAGTGTTGCCCTGAGTTTTTGTGCCAGCTCCTGCTCTTTTCTATATATGCTGCTTATTTAGGAGAAGGTATACATCCACACCCAGGCGCTAAGCCTGCCCCTGAACTTCTGTAAGGAGTTTAAGTTTGACTCTTGATCAGACCACATCTGAAAGTCTTATTTGCACTCAGCAATGGTGTTGGTGACCAACATTTTGCGAGCAAATCTAGCTAAGCTGGAAGCAGAATTTGAAGACCAGCCAAATGGAAGTAACCTCTCCTAGAAAATGAAGACATTTTCTTCTGGAGTGCCCTGGATGTGCTGCCTACCTGTCAGCCCCGAAGACAGAATGCTCTTGGAGACAGTGACCTTGTCCTCTGAGTTCTTGGCCCAGTCCACCATGCCCCTCCAGCCTTTCATGGGAAAGGTGATGTCAGTTGCTGCATTAGCAGGCAGTTTGTGAATGCCGAGGACTAGAGGGAAGCAAGAAATAAAACCAGTAAGCAAATCCAGCCTCAGTAAATTCCCATGTGCTGAAAAACCCATTGGAGGCAATAGTGGGAAATCAGATAACAGAATGAGTGAGGCTGGATCTTGATAGCTATAGGAGTGATGCTATCTTCAGGTAATGTCTATGCATGAAGGAAGATGGCACTAACTGTTAAGGGTTCGTGCTTCTGTTCGTTAAAAAGGACCTCCCTGCAATAAACTTGGCAGAAGAGATGTCAGTCTGCTCCAGTGTCCAGTGGCCAGAAGCAGCTCCTTAGGGAAGAAGTTTGAGAAAGAACAGAGCAAGATATCTCTTGGTCTGTCCTCCCAGCTTCCAACAATCAGCAGGACTTCCTCAGTCAGTGAATGTATCCAGACCATCAACTTTAACAGCCACCAATGGACCTCTCCTTTGTGCATTTTCCCAATCCCATCATGAACCCATCTGTACTTTTTGGCTTCTGCAACATCGCCTGGCAACAAGTTCCATGCTGTGATTGTGCATACAGCATAAATCAAATACTGCCTAATGTATGCTTGCTGCCTGATCACTTCATTGGTTGCTGTGCAGCTCTTCTGTTAAAAAAAAATAAAAGGCAGCAACTAATTCTGCCCAGTTCGTCATCTGTTCTCCATTCGTGGTTCTGTAGATATCTCTCAGATCTCTCTGTGGACATCTTTTCTTCATGCTGAAGTTCTAACTTATTTGGAGAAAAGCCACCCCATATTTATGATCATCCGTGTCTTTCCCCAGACCTTTTAATGTTCCACCACCTGCTGCCTTCCCTTTTTCCCTCCCCACAGCCCAGGTTATACATACTGCACAGTAATTACAGCTTCCTGGGGTCTCTACCCAAGACGAGGAGTGCAAATCAACTCACCCAGATTGTCCGTCACTTGGTAAGAATCCCGGAAATCTTTCATGCGAAAGCCGATGACATCAATGAAATCCTCCATGAGCCTGAACAACTCCTTGGCGTTTGGCCCTATCTGCAGAGAGAGGGGAAATACTTAGTAGCACTGATACTAAAGAGCACAGCATGAGTTTGTCTGAGAGCAAAAGTTTCTGTCCTCAGACATGTACTGGAAATATACGCTGGATATAACAGAATATTATGGAGCTGTGAAGAATGAGGACTGAGAAATCCTAAAAGGAATCCTAGAAAAATAAGAAGAAAGAGGCAAAAAATAATATGGCATGCAGATTGATAAAACTTAGGGTGGAGGACAATACCTTAAAGCAAACAGAAATATCTGGGACTCTCTGGAGAAGAAGATAATCCATCTCCTTTCCTTCCCTAGGATTACTTCTACTACCAAAAACCTCATCTGGAGCAGGTAAGATACTGCTGATGTTAATTATGGTCCTGTTCCCACAGTTAATGCAAGAGAAACGCGCTAGGACAGACACTTAGCAGCCAGGATTTAATGTAACTCCACTTTCTTTCCAAATCCATTGACTGGAGTATTTGGCCCAACCTAGCTGTCAACAAGCTAGCGGCATTTGCAATTGCACATCCAGAGACACCACGCCAGAGAGTGAAGATGTGTTCGTGTTGACATGTTGAAGCTTTGCCCTTTGTCAAATTCTGAGAGCCTTTCCCAAGCCTCAGACCTCCCTGACATTCAGGTACTGTGACACCTGGCCTGAGAAACATATTTGGACTACTTCTGATGATATGTATATGTTACCTACCGAGAGAGAGCCCAAAAAACACTACCCCCACCAGGACAGTTAATTTTGTTATTGCTCCACTGAAGCAGCCACACCAAAGGACTTCCACAGTCAAATGTCGGATCTGAGGCACCTGATCACATAATCCTATCCGGAAAATCATCATGGTCTGGTTTTGAGCTTTACTGTTTTGTTGGCAGGATCTCACTCTCCAAATAATCAAGTCGCTGCTTCTTGGGCAAGAGCAGTCTTGGAGTTTCTTTGTCTCTTTTTTTTTGTTCCTGGTGTTTCTCCGATGATTCTTCTCCACCTTTCTTTTGCCAGGCTAACACACGACTGTTAAACAGTAACTAGTTTTCCAGTGACAGGTTTCATAAAAGATAATCCATCTGAAAGGAGCTGTGCTGACTACCTGTCTTTCCTCAGAGTACGTTTGCCCATGGGGGCTTAGCAAATGCCACGAGAGGCTGAAGAAAAGCAGTTCAGTTCCTTACATGTCTTCTTTTCCTTTTCCACCACTTTCACAGCATTTTCAGTTCCTCATCATAATCCAGACATCCTGAGGTGGGTGAGCAGAGCTGAAGGGACAGCTGGGGACAAGCAGGACGGCAGGATGCCATGGAGGCAGAAGGAAGGCTGAGCTGGCGAGTGTATGGGCAAGGAGCACATGAGTGGCCACGCGTGTCTCTCTGTCTATCTGAAGCAAGCTTAGTAAGACTAAAACTGTATGAGAATCAGATCAAAAAGTCCTGCCAGTACAGCAGCTGTGCACATAAGGAGGAGAAGTGAGTGCAGAAGTTATTTTTAACAGTATACCCTTATATTCTATTACTGATTAAAATCACAAGGTCAAATTAACCCCAGGCTAGACTAGTCATTGTCTTTCAGGCTTTTATCATATAATGGCCAACACAACCTCCTCAAAAGACCACAGTAACCCTTCTCCGAATACTTTTCTGGGTTGTTTTGTTTTTTATTTTCCTTAAACAACACTTCTGCCCAGGTGGCCACAGAACACTGGGATGTGAGACTGCGATGAAGTTGGGTTTAATTTTAATGAGCAAATTGGGACCCGAAGACCTTGTTAAAACAAGAACTGGTTCATCTTTTGAAACACGGTGTATGAATTTGGTCCAGCATCTTTGAGGGAGAAGGACAGGGACTGCCGAAACCTCTGTTGTCATCCAGTGCCTGAAGATTTCTGTGTCTTAAAGTCATGGTTTTGGCTGTTATCTTGGTTCCCACTAAAATACACACCAGGCAAACTTTCCCCCCATGATTGTCCCACTCCTTGAGTAGGTTACGGTGATGCTGACAGCAGGCTGGGCTGTATCCATCTATAGGTGCAAAGAGGAGATTGTGCAGGGAAAGCCGGTGGGAATAAATTGCCACAGAGAGTAAGCTGCAGCTGTTTTTAAGGAGATCAACAGGGTTTCCCTGTTGTCATGACAACTTGACGTCTCCTCTGCTCTGTGCTGAAATATGTACACACACCTGTAGGCCTGAAACGGTATTTGGTCACAGACTCACAGAATCATGGAATGGTTGAATTTGGAAGGGACCTCAGAGCTCATCTGGTCCAACCTGCCTGCTTAAGCAGGACCATCTAGAGCCAGTTGCCCAGGACAATGTCTAGATGGTCTTTTGTCTCTCTTGGAGCAAGATCATGTCATCCTCTTCCAAATGCAATGTGCAGCCACCAGATCTCAGGGAGAAAAGAGGAGAAGGACAGGTTCACAAGACTTCTCAGCTCCTGGTGGAGTTCCTGTTGCATGAAGGAACCATATTCAGGTCCCTGTCTTACCTTCTGGACTGCCAACAATTGTGCCGGCACCTGCTGTTATGACTTTTTCTCAGAGGACTGCCCTGATTGGTGTAACTGGACTTTGGGGTTGCTTTTTGTGCTGGGTGATTTTTTTCTTGATTGTTTGGTATTTCCAGACCTCTCCAAGGAATTTTGTAGCAGTAACAGGTGGTTTAAAAGGAGCTGTCAAGTTCTGATCCACAGCTCTGGGTATCTTCCATAGGACTGATCTCTCACAATGGCTGAGTTTTATTCCCTGTCCAGTTTTTTTTCAAGCTGAGACCAAGGCAAGCTGGTGTTTCTGTTCCAAGATGCAACAATGAGGAATGAACGTAGAAGGAATGGACGTTAACATGGGTCCATCCACCAGAGCTGCTGGTCTGAGGCAGAACTATTTCACTCTGATGTGATCCCCAAAGTCTGTAGTGAGATGACAGTACCGAGCAGCCCAAGAGCTCACCAAGAGAATAGGAAAGTGACAAGGAACAGGTTTCCCACAAGCCCAAACAAAGAGTTCATCTGGGGTAGAAGAGACAAGGGGCAACTGAGACATGGATAAGAAAACAAACAGCACCTTCCCCTGATACATGTGGGTTTAGCCACAGAATTATTCAGCAGGATTCCCAATCTTGAGAGAAGAAATAAAGTAAATATAACTGAACCCTTGTGCAGCTCATGCTGAGCAGAACCAGAAGCTCAACTCCATACCAAGCCTGACCTCTGAAAGCTATCAAAAATTTAGTATTCACTGCCAGTTTTTCACTGTTGGTTCTGTTTTACCTCAAACTGGGACATTCATTCAGAGACTCTGTCTTAAAGCTGAGATCCTGTGGCTCACTGAGTTACTTCATAAATATGACTCAGCCTGGCATTGAGCTCACTCGCATAACCAGTTGCATGAATCAGCTGTTTGGCAGTCAACTCTGAAGCTGACCACAGCTGACGGTGTCTGGATTGTCTGTCCCTTTCATTGTAAGGATTTATCCAAGGAGAACAGCATTGGTGGATGGAGATATTTTGTGGTCTCTGGTTGAAACAGATACGTGTTGCACGCAATGCGTCATGGGCAAGAAGAGCTAGAGGGTCATGTAGACACTTGGAAGTTCCCCTTGTCATGACTTAAACCTGTGCTAAAAGCCTGTCTTGTTTCAGAGAAGGTGCTGAAGGTTCATACCAGCTGAGCTTCCTCCCATTTGTCCCGGTTTTCCTCTGATAAAAGATTGCTGATGATCTGGACAAAGTTCTGGAGAAGGGAGACAAAAAAGGAAGAAAGAGGTGGTTAGCCAAATGTAGCATTGGTTAAGAAGGACACAGTGATGTCCAAGGAACATGTGAGAATCAACCATGCCCCAAGAGAGTTCCTATGGTCCCATTCCCAAAGGGTCCCAAAGCATTTCACATGCATCCTCCTCCAAGGATGTTAACAGCAAACCAGATTTTTTAGTAAGGTCTTTTTCCAAAGGCCTGCACTTTGACTTCTATATCTGATAAGACATTGGACTGGGAATATGTCTTGTATCCATTACTAAAGGTTTTTAGGAGCAGATTAGGTAGATGTCTGTCAGAAACTGGTTGAAAACAGGTGATCTTGCATTGTATAAATCCCTCCCTATCCTATTTTCTACTATTTCTGTTATTTCCAGTATAAAGAAACCTTACGATCCCCTTTAGTCTGCGACCAGGCAAGAGAAACAGTGATTGACCTGTATGTATCTTTTCAGCACACTATGAAAAGGAAGGAGACAAGATATTTCAAGACTATTGATTTTCTTTTTTTCTCTAGTTTTACCACCCATTGCAGATCCTGTAGGATCAGTTTAATATTTCAAGCCATGGAGTGATGACCCGTCCCAAGGGTATATCTTGTAGCCACCCTGCATACAACTGCTGAAAGTAAAACCCTGGGATGAGAAGCCGTTAAAACATTCTCCCACATCAACATCTAGGCAACCAATACCACAGGATCATCTTACCTCTAGTCATTAGACTGCAATCCCTTCCAAATAATGTTCTTGTATCAATTAGACTCCACAGTAATGTGATATCAGATTGAAATAGTTCAGAGTGACTTTGGGTTTTAAGTTCTTAGTTTATAAACGAGGGAGAATGACCTCAAAAGTAGAGTTTATTAACACACAGAGACACTTGGGCAGAAAATACTCCAGCTTTTCATGAGCACTGTATCAGCTACAAAGGAGACAATCAAACCTTGACCCCTGTGCATGCACACACACATGTATCCTAGCCTTGGTTTCCAGGATACACATCTCAGCTCACCTGCACGTCTCCAGAAGTTGGGCTATGATAAGCCCTACGGAAGATCTCTGTCATGTTCCTGAGTACATCGATGGTGGACAGCAAGTCCCCACTGTAGCTGGTCCCATCCTGAGAGATTTCCACAAGGTTTTGGAGCACTTCTGACAGCCCATCTCCCATCAACCCACGCTGAGCTTTGGAAAGATGTTCCCTTGTCTGAGAAACAGAAAGAAACATGACAAACACTTTAGTGACAGTCGAAGTCAAGTTAATAAGCTCAGTGAAGGAATTGCTGGGGGAAGGTTTTTGACCTTCCTTGTAATTCGGAGTACAGACTAGATGAATCTGACAAATTTTGCTGGCCTGAGAGCCTGTGATATTTTTAAAATGGTAGGAGAGCAGAAGTGAAATTTTCTGTATGCCCACAAAGGAAAGGTTGTGTGTAGGTTCAGAAGAAATTACTTTACTACACAGACACTATTCTGTTTGTAAGCCAAGGCCAGCTAACAGAAGATTTTTGCCCCAAAACCTTGTTTTCCCATAACTAATTTGAAACTGTTTTAGGAAAGAGTGTAGCTTGTCCTGAACAGGAGAGGGCAGTTCCCATAACGGCAATGCCATTTTAAGGCAAACCACAGGAGATCAGCAGAGATTCATCACAATAATGATTTAAAGACTAACAAAAGATAAGTGGTTTATTTAAAAGTGATACAATCACAAAGGTTCTTACTGATAAGGTAATAGGAAACACCTGGTAGGACCTGGATTCTGCCAAGCTAGATATTAATATACCCAGTGAGGAACCATCCCTTGTCCATGGAGTCCCCATGCATCACAAGTTAAGCAGACAAAAACAGTAAGAGAAAGAGCTGGCATCTCCCTTTCACATGGAAATGCTAATGCCTTTTTTTTTTTTTTTTTTTTTTTAACTGTAACAGTGTAACGAGCATTTGGGGGGATGCCAAACCTGCTGAGATGAGAAGTCAGTCTGCCTTACCATCATTTGTATGTTCCTGTAATCAATAGAAACACACTTGATGTATGTTGGAGGCTCCCAATAAGCTATCCCTTCTTCATCTAAAATGCATCTTCGAAGGATCAGCCCTGGAAGAGAAAAGAAATTAATATGGGAGTGGGACAGCAGGATGAAAAGCCAAGCACATTCACAGAGGCCACCCAGAGCTTGTCAATGCATCCACATAGGCACAGCTACCAGCACAAAGGGCAGCAGGAGCATCTGCAGATGCCTGAACAACACGTGCAAGCATGTAGGACAGATTATTTTTATTCCCTTCTCCTGCATATTCTTAGTAGGACAACAAAAGGAACTGGGAATGAAAACAAAACCTAACAAATTGGGCACGGTTAGTGAAGGTGAAAGAAGATTTCTTGTGCCCTGGAGGGCAGGTTTCTTCCTGGCACAAGAAGTTCCACGAGCCTCCCCAGGTGGCACGGTCTGGTACTTGCAACTAAACCAGCCACAGTGGCTTGTGCTGCCTACACAGTCTCAAGGAGAATAAATATCCAACAGCACCATCTTTGCATCAGCTGAAAAACTCTGAAAGCTGCTTGCAGCCCTCCCCCAGGCCTTTCCTTCGCTTCCGTCTACAGAGAGTTTTGCAGTGGTGATCGCATGCTTTCGTGATGCAGAGGAACAGACATATCAGGGAGGAGGAAGGGGAGAGGGATCACCTTTCCCAAGCAATTATGCTGCCATTTGCAGAGTCTCTGAGGAGCAGGCTTTGCTGGGTCCAAAATTCCTTTGTTACTGCTAAATGATTCAGTGACTTTGCTACGGATATAGGCCTTCTTCTAGCCTAGCATTTGGGATGACACTGGCTGTCTCAGGCTGTGTAGGTCAAAGACAGCTGCAGGATTTTTCTGTATCTGACAACCTCGCTCAACCAAATTAAAAACTTTACGTTTATTATTGATGCTGCTGCCCCTACTTCTGTTCCTGCCTGAGAGTGAGGCCCATCCAGCTGAGGACAAGCTCTACCACCAGCATGTCTCCTAGACCCTTCTCTGCACTGCTTTCCAGTCCTTGGGGAATATGTGGCTACGGTCACAATGGATATCACCTGGATGCCCAGATCTTATCACTTCACCATGGTCAGACTGTCAACTTGCGCACCTGAATATACATTTAGAGAGCTGCTGTGGTTTCTAAGAAGGAGAGGAAAGCACCCAAGTGTGAGTGGACAATACAATTTAGATTTCCTACTTACAGATACTGGTGTCTCTTATGGGCAGTGGAGAGAAACATAATGCCCAAGTCTAGGGGTCTCTGATAAACCCCTACCTGCTTCTGCAGAGCTATTTGTAGATAATGGGGAAAACATACCACAATCACCCTTAGATGCAAAGCTGTCCCAGGACTAGGCAGTGGGTGGATGGGAGACCACCTCAAGTTCTCCAGTATGAACCAAGAAGTTGTTGTTAAACAATGAAGGACCACAGAAACCCAGAGTTGATTTAGCTCTGAACGAAAGGAGTGAAGTTCATTTGCTTGCCCTGTCCTCCCACAACCAGGTTCTCCTCATCTAGGAGGTAAAGGATGAAGGATATCTTGAGGATGCACCCACTTCCCAGCCAAGGCATGCAGTCATCCTTACCGGTGGCATTGCGAGGACACCGGACAGCTGCAGCATCCCCTGCAGGTGTCTCTTTCCAAACCACAGAGGCAAGACTTTCCTCATCACAGATTTCATGGGGCTCTGCAAGGAAGGGAAAACTCCATTGATAAAGCCTTCTTCTCAGGATGGACATGGAAGAGTGAATGGAAAGAGTAAACAGGGGAGTGTGGTGTGGAGGGAACAGCACTGTAGTGCGAGCCAGGAGGCCTGCAGGTGAACTCCCAGCTCCTCAGCTGCTTGGCGCACGGCCCCTGACAAAGCCACTTAAACTATTCGGAATTTGCTCTGCCTGTCTGAAAACTGGGCGTTCATCCATACCGAGGATTAGCTTGCTAATACAAAAGTAACCACCTGGGAAAGTCCACTAACACACTTGCCATGCCTTGTGGCAGCTCTTTGCAAGAAAGCTGTTGTTGACACACCCTGCTAAAGAGTGTTCTTTTCTTATTTAATGGGCAGATGTCCACCTTTTGTGGGTGAACTCCATGGCTCCAGAGTCTACTCCTTCCATCCTTCAGGGTCACCACCTTCAAGGTTGGATGTGTCTAAAATGAGGCTCAGCATAAATAAGTTGGAATAAGAATGAAGGAAAGAACAAAAAGTAGATGAAAAACAAGATGGACATATCCCCTGGGTGAACTTCATTCAGGCCCTCTGTCTGCAGCTATCTTATGTGAGGACACAGGGAGAAGATCTGAGCACCAACAGGATGGATTTGCATCAGCAGCTCATTTCCAAACACTGCTGCAGAGTCCAGGAGACTGCAGAAATATGTTTTGGGACATCACAGAAAAAGCTCTTTGGAAGGAGGTTTTCGGATGCTTCTGTCTGTGGGTGGAGCTGAGCTGGCCCCAGAGTCGGTGGGACCTGGGATAAAACATTCACCACAGGAGAGCTTTGTGCTGAGAAACTCATTACTTGCAGCATGTAAAGCAGAGGGAGCCGTGAAGATGGTGTTAAAGCTATTTATCACTCCTGAGGGTGGGGAGGAGAAAAAATTATATTTAATCATTTTCAATTGCAGCTTTTATTTATTATGTCTGTAAAACTAGCAATAAAAAAGAAGCTGACTCCATGCCTGCAACTGGTCAGGAGAGGCAGCGGCAAAGCCAAAGCCAACCAGCCACAGAACCTGGCAGCTGCCCATACTGGGTCCAGTGGTGCCAGTAAAGACATGCCAAGGTTGTAGAGAAAATGTACATCTGACATAAAAAAAAAAGAAGGAGGCCTTGCGTTTTCATGTTTCTTCCAAGGGAGCTACAGGGCAGCGAAGACCCTGAAGGCTTCCTTTGACGAGGGATTGTGCAATGGATGTGCTTACATAGACCATTTCAGGACCTGCATCATGAAGCAAATACCCAGTGATGGACGTACCCTGCTGCTGCTCTGGAACTAGCTGTGAGGAAGGCTCAAACGTAAGATTGTGTGCATGGCAAGTCCTTCTTTGAAGGAGTCGTACAAATCCCAACAAGCTACCTACGTGTCACTACTCCTGGAATCAAGCTCCAAGACCGTGTGGCTGCAGCCCCAGCTGCAGTTCAAAGACATATTCCTCCTTAGTGGACACTGATAATGAACAACTTGTGCTCTCTGCTTGGAAGCAGATGCTCCTTCCTCCGTTTTAAAATTCCCTTTTGAGTAATTGCTATTGTAATGTAATCCCTGAGGGAAATTAGGACCCCTGCTGTGCTCTGCACACATGCAGAAATAGTCCCTATGCCAACAGCTTATGACTTCTGTAGATAAGGCAAAACGTGGGTGGAAAAGAGGTGGTTTTATTTTGAACCTGTTAACACAGAGCTGTAGGACAGTGAGATTAACTCACCCAGTTGTGACCTGCAGAGATCTTTTGGCAGAGAAGGGAGCAGAATGCAACACTCCTGCCTCCTGGACCAGTGCTTTGGCCGTGGCCACAGATTCTCCACCTCGAAGTGGGGCTCAAAAGAAGGTTTGGGGCATGGAGTGAGAAGCTTCTAGCGCTCTCAGCCACAAAACAAGAAAGCACATCAAAAAGCAGAGATGTTCACATCTGACCTCCCCTTTCTCCTCCTCTGACCTGTCAAACCTTCCCGGTCTCACCAACCCTGCAGTCTCCCTGGGGACCACTGAGGGATGCTGTGGATCAGAGATGCTCTTTAGAAATACACTGATTGTCTGGTATTGTCTTGCCAGTGAGTGCAGAAGCAATTCCCAGGCCAGGAGAGAATCGTTTCATCCTCTTTTTTTCTTCTTCTTCTATTTTTTTTTCTTTTTGATGTTGCTTCGTAACAAAATCCTTTTTACCAGAGTAACCTATTTGCACTGGGAGATTTTAATAACTAACCCAATTAAGCTCAATTCTTCTGTTCAAATCAAATCATGCCTGCATTTGATACTTTCTTGAGAACAAATTGAGCAGGTTTATTTTTAGCCTCTGATGACTCCCCACCTTTTCCTTCCCTTGCAAATTAACAACTGCAAGGAGACCCTTCTGGTTTTGAACCTTAGCAGGGCTCAGTCCCCGAGACATGCCTTCTCTTTTTGAGCACTGTGCAGGCATCAGCCCCTGCAGAAAGAGAAGAAAAGATTGGGCTTGTTCTGCCAGGGCCCCAGCTGGCACACACTGAAGCTGAACTAAATCTGCATTGCTCTGTAGACACCACCAGACAACCCGGTGCTAAGATTTTCTATGGCGAGGGAGAGCTTTGTGGCTGGGTTCGAAGAGACTCTCACACGCCACTGCTAATTGAGAGGCACAGCTTGTAAGGAAAGGTGATGTCTTTTATTACAGCAGAGCTGGAAAGAGTGAATATGCTGTCTCAGGCACACAGCCTCTTTCTCTGTTATCTTTGAGCTAAACAGGTTGAAACTTCCACGCTGAAGTGCTTTGGCTATTATCTTTGTCTTCAGCAGTTTGCAAAGGAGGCTCAGGGTCAGCTGTCCTCAACGTCGCAGATCCGCCCTCCAGAAACATCTGCACTACAACTGTTGCCTCTGTGCTGAGCTCCAGCCTGTCTTTTAGGGAGGCACTCCTTTTGACTAGGACTGCCAGGATACCGCCACGAGAATCCCTCCTGTCTCTCACTGAGCTGCTCTGACAATTAATTACCCTTTTGGTCAAAAATCAGGGCCTGTTAAGATCGATGCAATCTGACTGCCAACATCGCATAGGCCATTGATTCCCCACCAGCAATTACACCAGGCTCTTCAGCTGAGACTGAGAAAGAAAATAAAAAGGGTGCACTGTTTTTATAGCCGCTGTATGCTGTGTGAGAGACAGACAGAAACATTCCCACTTGCAAATGTTTGTTCCTCCTTATTTTTCTCATTAAACCCCAGGTTTTCCCCTGTCCTGCAGCTCACTTGTCCTCCACTCAGAATTTTTCACCCTTTTTCTCAAATGGATGCTGCTCCCATGGCTGTAGCTGGAGGAGGGTGAGATTGCGTAAGGCTCTGACGGATGTAGACACTTTTGTCTTTTTTAAAAATTAAGTGGTGTGCAGGTCTCCTGGAGGCTATGTAAGGGGTGGGAAAACGCTGTGGCATCCTCAATATTCAACTACTTCATGGACTTGAGACTCTGATATCGGGTTTTGCTATCAGTGTGTCTTCTCTTCTTATGACTCTATGGCAATCAAAAGATGAAAACCATCAAGGCTAGACTGGTGGGACTTGTCAAACATGCACTGAAGTCAGCTGGTTCCACTGGGTTTAGCAAGAATTAAATAAAGCCCTTGATGTGTCTTGTGTCTGGGGTATAGGCAGGGTCCAACTAGATCACAACTCCTTGTTGCATTCAGCTCTCTGACAAATGACGCTCTTTCCAAAGTCTCTGTCCCCTTTTTCAAAGGAAAGAGTGAGGGGTTTGGAGTACATACCAGGACACTTTCTGTCATTGCACTGCTTATACTCTTCCTTGGGACCCTGGCAAGTCTCTCCACCGAAGAAGGGCCCGTAGCACACACGGTCACGTCTCTGAGTCCCACCTCCACAGGTGGTGGTGCAGCTGCCCCACACTCCCCAGGCCTGCCACTTCCCATCCACTGGAGACAAAAAAAGAGAGAAACAGCCTGTCATGTCCCAAACATAATCTGCAACAGAAGGGGACGAGGTCCCAAGGTGAACACTGGAACACAGGGTGAGTAGAGCATGGCTCAGCAGGAATGGAGCTCTCCAGCCTTGGATCTTTGATCCTCGAGAGGCAGGAAATCAGTGTGTGCCCTTTCCCATTGCAGCAGCCCTTCAATAGCTAAGGATGCTCTTGTGTTTCTCCTCAGTATCCTCACCCCCTGCAAAACCAGTCCTATCTCTTTCCTTGGGCTCAGATTTGGGACTGTGCTCATGAGAACTCTTCAGGTGGGCAGGGATTCAGCCTGCCTGGCAGCCTCATCTGTCAGCCAAAGTACTTAGCTTGAGTTGGGTTGGGATGCACAATGTATGTGTGAAAATAGACCCTCCCAGAGAAGGTCTGGCCCAGGGAATTAGAAAGGCCAGCAGAGCCCTTGGGTGAGAAACCATGAAGAAACATCAAATAAACCTCCCTCCAGCTGCTGCCATTGCATTGTTGTCTCATGTGCCTTGGAAAGAGGTTTGGGAGGTTGCCTCATTCCATTCTGTCTTCTCCCAACAGCTTTACAGATTCAATGGAAATGCTACTTCTTTTAAATTAACAATGGCATTTATCAAAATGCTACTTCTTTTACGTTAATAATGGCATTTATCAAAATGCTACTTCTTTTACATTAACAATGGCATTTATCAAAGCACTATAAAAATGTTAATTAGCCCTCACAACAAGCCTGCAAGGTAGGGAAACGTTCCCTTCTGCTGCATCACAGATGAGAAACAACAACTCAGTGACAGAAGTAGAGCAAAGACCTAAATCTCCCGATTCCTATTGGGGTTTTAATTAGGAGTTTACACATCATCTTGGGTTGAAAAACTCTTTTTGGGAGGGTGGGGGATCCCTCTCTTCTTCTCCAAGAAGTAGGGGAAAATAATCATAGGAAAGGGACAGGACCAACCTCTGATGCTTTCTTTGGTGGCATTGTATGCAGCAGAAGCCATGACCAACAGTGCTTTAATAACTAACTCTGAAACCAGTGGGACAAGGTTGTCTAAAAAAAGTGAGGCCTTTTTTTGTCTTTGAAGATCTCCATAAGCTGCAAAGAAGGAGTGAGATACCTAAACACAAAAATCTACTAGACACCATGTAGAAAAGTCCAATACCTGTGTTAAATACCACTTATGCTCTGCTGCAGATGGTGGTGCTACCAGCAAGGGTAGAGATTCCCTGAGGAAACAGGCATACCAGGCTGAAAAGCTACTGACTCCTGTGCTTGTGGAGTGTAGGGAACAATACTTGCTCACCTGAGCAAGGCATGAGAACTGCCTCAAAGAGCCGAGCTGTTTCTGGCTGTCCCTGTTCTCTCAGAAAGGGAAGAAAGACCCTCTCCATCTCAGGGAACCGCTCCTTCTCAGTCCTATGGTCTAGGTGGAGCACCCAGGGAGAGTCAAGGAAAGGGCCAAGAGAAGCATGGTAAGAAACATTGGTTGCTGATCAGTCTTGAAGGCTTCTAGATGTTCAAGCTTCATTTCCAGGTCAGAATATTTTCCACACCACTGGTTCCTTTGCAATGGCTTCCCCCAAGACTCTTGCACAGAAAGGAGGAAACTGCATCTGCAACTCTATAGTGTGGGTGCCAGTCCGAGAAATGCAGGCTTCAGGTGTTAGGTGTGCTCTGATATCTGCTTCAATTTTCTTTTCTTCTCCTGCTTGAAATTTCTCTGCTGAAGCCCACGGTCCATGGTATGAAGACAAGGTGATTATTCTGAATGTAAGGTACTGGCTACAACAGCTAGGCCAGCAGGAATTATTACTGTTATTATTATTATTGCTGTTATTATTGTTATTATTATTATTTTAAGACACAGATAGATGAGTAAAGTAAGTGACAAGTCTTAGATAGAATCACAGAATCACAGAATAGTCAGGGTTGGAAGGGACCTCTGGAGATCATCTAGTCCAACCCCCCCGCCAGAGCAGGGTCATCTACAACAGGTTGCACAGGACAGCGTCCAGGCGGGTTTTGAATGTCTCCAGAGCGGGAGATAGGCATGAATCAAGGCTTCAACTTGCCAGATCTTGTCATGAATAAGGTTCAAAGCTGTGATACATTAGTGGTTGCTTCCCTGTTTGCTTCAACTATAACTAGGAGTGTTAAATCGGTAGAAGAGGAACAAAACAAAAAATAAAAATAAAAAAGAAGAGGAAGTTGAAGCATTGTGGAGGTATGGAAAGGGTTTCATTGATATTTTCTTTGTTTTTTTGTAGTCCATGATGCTGAAAACTGGTATCTAAGATTAGAAAGTCTCATTCTCTGAGGGTAATCACTCACCTCTCTGGAGTGTCCTGGAGCATTTGCCAGCTATGGATTTTGGCTTGCATGGTCCATTGGTATGATCCACAACCTCCTTATTACTGCATTACTGGTGAAAATTGTGCAGCTCTTCCCCAAAGATAATAGGGGGTATTTCACAAAATCCTGCCTGGGACTGCAGAGAAGGATGACCCAAGAGAAAGAAAAAGTCATTTATCACTGACCTGGGCATTGGCGTAGGAAGCAGTCCCTGGTCTCCACCCAGTGTCCCTGGCATTCAGCTCCCCCGTAGGAGGGTCCATTGCACTCCCTCGTCCGCTGCTGGGTGCCGTTGGAGCAGGAGGCTGAGCAGGAGCTCCAGCTCGACCACTCATTCCAGTTGCCGTCCACTGAGTGGCCCAAAGAGAGATAACAAAACTGAATGTGAAAATCGCTCCCTCTGGAAGGAGGCATGTGCAAGAGTCTCCGGCCTTTGCCTACAGGGGACCAAGGCAGGGGAGGACCAACTGGAGTCACAGAGGTCAAAGATAGTCAAGAAAAAGTTCAGACAACTGTGGCAATGGCAATCTGTTGGGACCCTCTGCAACCTCCGACTGGGATGTTATGGCCAGGCAGGATGCAAGTGCCATAACATTTCAATTTTTATGTCCATATTCTACATAACACCATAATGGTTGAAATTATTGATATTACACATTCCAACATAAAAGTCAAAACTATTAATATTGCTGATCACAACACAGAATCAATATAAAGAGCATGGATCAGGTTTTCACTGAAAATTTTGAAGGAATCAATACATTACCATGACATTTCCCATTTTGGGCAATCAATATGTTTTGAGGGAACCAATTTTTCATCAAAGCAATGCACAAATCTGCAGGGAAGGAAGTTTCTCAAGCACTCAAATGGTCTGTTTTTCATTAAAGCACATGCAGAGACTTGAATCACAGAATTGTTCACAGGAATTCACGCTGCTAGCTGGGAAATGCTCAGAGCAAAGGTGTACTCCAACATAGGACCATGAACAGAGTGCGCATGTGTGGTCAATGTACACTCACGGCTGAATTAACACTGACAGGCTTGATATGACTCTACACAGCAGTGTCTTTGATAATTAAATAGAGGAAGGAGGGACAAGAGAGGTTATGATAGGGATGGGGATGGAAAGGAACATGAATACATCTTATTAGCATGGGACTGTGTGTGGCATTCCCAAGTGTGGCAGCTACACTCTAATTGGTCCCTGATCAACAGATTCATCACCCAGTCTGCTATTCCTGGAGCACTTTTTTCTCATTAGCAGCGGTCATCATGCTCTGTTTAGCTCTCACTAGCTGCCTGTTCTCACTCCAAAAAACACAATCTGCATCCCTGAAAAGTCTAAATTCTGGCTCAAATTACTTTGCTGTAGATTGCAGCTCATTTTTTTTGGCTTTGTTTTTTGGTCCAAATATATATGCACCCCGGTCTCCTGTGTAATCTGCAAGGACTTGAACAACCCCAAATAATCCCCATTGCAGTTGAGCAGCTTTTTGTTTGGAAGCTCGTAAAAAAAAAAGTCAAAAACATCCAAATGAACAACTGTTAACTCAGAGGGGCTCACGTGAGCTCAGAAGGTGTGAAAAATCAGGCGGGCTTAAAGGTGCTTCCAAAAGGTGCTTGTTTTTACCAATCCAAGCTTGATGATTTCATCGTGCATAAATTCAAGGCATCATGTCAGTACCGATCAATCCCAAGGAGGGGAAATGCAAGAAGTGGTGACTGACAGGTGATTCCTCTCTGGAAATGATCCAAAACCCCACAAAGTAGATCCTACCAGCTATAAATTAGCGTGACTTTTCTGGCTGAAGGTAGTGCTGCTAGTTTCCATGAACTGACAGTGTCTGCCCCTCATCAGCATTCGCCTGTGTTGGAAAAGTGAGATTGCATTCACTAAAGTAAATGTTGCGTTTACCGAAACAGTTGCATTTACTAAAAAAGTTGAATTTACTAAAGCCCTACCTGCTGTTCTGGCAGCAGTGATTGGAAGCTTACCACAACTGTGAGCATTTGGAGATGGGAAAATAAAAGAGAGCCACATCCATAAATTGCTCATTCAGTGGGTGATAGGGAACCGATAATTTTCTTCGAGACGAGATATTATTTATTCATGGACTGTAATTTCAAAGACATTTGAAAAATGGAGAAACAGAGATGGTGGTGTTGCACCTCCAGCCATGTGTGCTGATGTAAAGACATCTCTTGGGCAAGATGCTGAGGGTTTTCCATCACAGCTGCAGCAAAGACCGCTCATTGCCATTGTCACACTGCGGCGTGACTCTATCAAAAATGTTCATTGGAGTCTGGCTGGTGTAGTCTATGCAGAGACTGGCATTGTCTTCCCTCTTCTCTCTCTCTGAAGGACTTGGGACTCAGCCTGTGATATCTACTGCTCCAAAGGAACAAAAGCTCTGTTGTCCCTGCAGCAGAACATTTTTATCAGTTGTAGTAATAAATCCTCAGAGCGGGGCGGTAATAAGCGATATGACCGTCTGTTGTGTCAAGCGCTGAGCAGCTCCCATTGTTGTGCTTCAATGAGTCCCCCAACGCTGTACTCATTTGGCACTGCAAAGCCACTGATTGCCTTTGTGGCATTAATTAGAGATGAAGTCTTGCAGTTGGGCTGCTTGTCTTTTCCACCACTGTTTCATTTGCTGCAGTGTAACCACATATTTATTTGTATTTAAATTAATTATGGATCAATGTTAACTCAGGGTATGCTTTATTGCCCAAGCAATTCCAGGTCTGACTTCTTCAATTTGTCTTTTTATGACAGAGTCAATTTGGTGTCTGGGATGTTCTTATTCCGAGTAAAGTCTTCTGGACAACAGCCAGAAATCCAAGGATAGTTACTTGGGGTGAAAACCAGGTGGGGAATGCCAGGAGGCTTCTCACAAATGTTTTCACAAAGTTCTCATCACTCCCACAATCCCTCTCCTCCTCCAAGGACATAATAATGTCTCATTAATGATTCTCACTAAACTGGAATAATGTCAGTTTACATTACCCTGGGAGAGGGGAGGAGCATTGGGGAAGTCCCTCATGTCCAGCTCATGTTCACCAGGACACCCTGAGTTAAATTAATGGGGACTCAGTGGTAAACCCAGGGCCTGTCTGGTTTAGGAGGAGGAAGCCACAGGAACACAAGTGGATTTCCAGTGGGTAAACACCATTTAATCCTGAGGTTTCCTTCTTGAGATTTCAAAGCAAAACTTGGGTAGAGGCATTAGAAAGTGAAATCTAGGGGTAGGGAAAAGATACTTAAAAGTATTAAAATGTGGCATGGAAGGTCCTCAGGAGTCTGTTAGTCCATCTTACCACCCAAAGCAGGATCAAATACAGAGAAAACTTGCATATATAGTGAATTAATGCACGTATATTGCTAGCAAGTAAAACTATTAATTAATCCCAGCACAACAACAACCCCAGTCAGGAAAAAGGAACTTTAAACCATTTACTGCAGATAACAGGTGAGAAGCTTAAGATGGTCTTGGAAATAATAGTGACAGCTGAGTCAGTCCAGATTCAACCCATATAACTTGTCCTCAGTGAGTTATTACACAGGGCAAATCTGAACCTAAGACAATGCTGAGCCGAATAACCCCAGAAAGCACCTCTAGGCTGCTCCTTCAATGTGTCCTTTCCTCGTAGAGGTTCCTCTTCAGGATGGTGCAGACTCTGTGCTCATTCAGCTGAGACAGCTACGGACCAATGTGTGGGCATCTTCGGAGATGGGAAGACCTGCTGGAGGGAAGGCTTTGAATCTCTAACTGCCTTACCTGGGCAAAGTGCAATGTTGCAGAACTTTGTTTGCTTCTCCGGGCCCTCGCAGGGGTTCCCACCAAATTGTGGGGGCTTGCACGTGCGGGTCCGATCCCTGTACCCTCTCCCACATGTGGAAGAGCACAAGCTCCATGGAGACCACTCGTCCCAGGTGCCATGCACTGAAATCAAAGAAGACAAAATAAGTTTCTTTTCCAAAGGAGGCTTGGAGAAGCGGGTGAGCCCACAGAGAGCAGAATGAGCAGCATGAGAGAAGTGAGTGTGGGAAGGCCAAGAACAAAACAGCCCAAAATGTGCAAGAGGAACATCACGTAATTTTTTATGCTTTGATATCAACACCAAGTGTCTGTTACTTTCCAGTCTATTTGAAATACATCACAATACACATTTAATTCACCCTCATTTTTTTTAGATTTTTAAGCCAAGAGAAAAGGGCATTTTTTGAGCAAAAGATGCAATTAGCTAGAGAGCAACAAATACCCCTCCACCCTTTGGGAAGCAGCATCACTATCATTTTGTCACTTCTTACCGTTATTTCCCTCCCTCAGCACATTTTCTCATTGAATTGTCAAAAGCTAAAGCATTTTCAAGCTCTCGGGAAAGCTGTAGTCTGGCTACTAATCACTATCGTACGTCAGTGACACCACAGAGGCAAAGCTAAGGAGACTTGGAAGAACAAAATGAGATGGGCAACATGCTCCAATAGTGCTCAGGCCATCACTGGTAACTCTTGGAATTAGACATCTAAAGCCTTCTAATCTATATTAATCTAATCTTCTCCAATCTAATGTAATCTAATCTGGCCAGGTTATTTATGGAATGTTAGTCACTGTAATCTCTAGAGACCAAATGTTACAAGAATGTACTGATCTCTCTTAAGGGACTTTGTCCCTTCCAGCTTTACCAGAGAAGCTAATGCAAAATCAATAGTGTTTCAGGAAAAAAAAAAAAAGGTACTTTTGCAGTCCTTCATCAGTTGCCAACAGTCCTGATCCACCAGTATCAGGAAAGGGTGTTCAAACTTAAATTTTTCAGTTGTTACCAGGCATCTTGCATCATAAGAGATAACTAGAGGAGGAAATGCAGGAAAGAGCATGGGAAAACAGCTTGGTGGTTTCCCCATTGCAAGAGTGGTTGAGAACAATGATGTTGCTGGTTGGGAGTCATGAATAACACACCTGGTTTAGTAGCATAATTCTTCAAAATAGTGTCCAGGCTTCCCAGACTGTACTTTTTCATCAAAATTGTGGAAGAATGAATGGCTGGCTCATTTGGTAAACATACCAGCAGCCTGAGTTTTTTGTGCTGATTTTGCAATGGTGTGCCCAGTGTTGGCATCTGAGCAACTGAAAGTGTCATCTGGTGCTTCCCTTTCCTGCCCCATGCTTGAAACACCCCAAAGGGCACATGGCTTTCAGATGTACTGTGTTCATTGCCTTTAGATAACATGGATTGGTCCATCCTATGCAAAAGAAGTGCCCATCTAGTGGTGCTTGGTCTAGCAAAGGTCTCTGTATGAGGCTTTAGGGTAAAAATAGAAGGAAGAAGGAATAGGAAACAAAAACATCTCCCTCCAAGTAGATATCACAGTGGAGATATCACAGGCAGTCAGTGCATCTCCCTTCCCCTCTTGCCCATGCATACATGGAGCTCTCAACCTACCTGGGCACACGGCAGAGTTGTTGCACTGTCTCTGCTCCCGGAGAGGGCCACTGCACTGGGTACTGTAGGAAGACGACACGCAGAACCTCGTCCTGGTCTGCCAGCCCTCCCCGCAGGTGGTAGAACACACGCTCCACGGGGACCATTCCTCCGCCGCGGGGTCACCTGTTGGGATTGGAGCAGAAGGTCAGAACATGGCATCTTTTGGTCCTTTGATCTCCAGAGCAGTGCTTTCTAAGTGACACTTCACAAGCTGCTGGCCATCTGTGAAGCTGTGCAATGTCCCACACGTACAGTGTGAAAGCAAGGATGCAAGGGGATTGGTGAGAAAATGTGAGGGTTGACAGTGGGCTAAGAGGTTTTTGGGGGTACTGCGTAGAGCTGCAACTCACGCACAGAAAAAGGGGAAGGACACTGTGGAAGCATCAGGGCGTTGGATAGGGCAGGCTCCACCACTGATGATGAGGTGGTGTAGCGACTGCAGAACCCTGTGTGCTGGGATATGTGTCATCTACTCAGAGATAGTACTAATTAAGTAACAGTGATTAGACAGATATAGTGAATGCCTCCATAAATTGAGTGGTGGTAAGGATTCAACTCCTTTCCCTGACTTCTCACAGCCCCTGCCAACACAGATTGGCAGTGGAGGAGCAGACAAAATAGAAGATGACAGTGCCTGAGAAGGACACTGGCTGAAGTAATCCCACAGAGCTTTCTCGTGCCACCTCCTTCACCTGTGGAGAAGACCTGCTTTGAGCATGTGACACAGAACAAAGCTGACTGTTCCCAGGCATCACACAGTCCCTATCAACTGCTTACCTGATGGGCCAGTATTGGAAAGGCAAGTAAAAGCATCCCATTGAACAAGAGATGGGAGTGGAAAGCAGTGAGACATATTCCCTTTGTGATTAATAACCCTGCAGACAGATGCTCACACCAGGGGTATTTCAGCCAGGCCACAGCCTCTAGATAAGTCACCAGAAGTGTGGCATGAGCAGGGAAAGGACAGTTTTCCATTAGTTTCATAGTCATTAGTCTATCCTTGAGAAAATGCCTGTCTCCCCAGATGAAAGCAAAAGCTTGCTCTGTTTCATTTAATTAAGCCCTGCACTGAGTTTTTAGATTTTTAATGGATTACTAATAATTACACACGATAAACCTAGCACATAACATTTGGTATGTATAGTACACAGGCATATGGCACAAATAAACACCAACACATCTTTGAGGATGCATGATAGAGGGGCGTACCCTTCTAGTAACAAGTTCTTCAGAGCATTAGACTGCACCATGTCATGTCATAACTAGATGCCTCCGGCAGACTACGGATGTTATAAGAAGGATCATGGCACTGGGTGCAGCAGATAAGCATGACTTCAGGGGTCACTGTAACGTGGCACAGCCTGAGCTGCACGCAGCACTTGAATGTGTTTTCCTGCACCACCACCCCATTCCCCAAGAAAACTGGACAGTAGATGCTGTATTGAGTTGACCAGCTGCCACACGGAGCACGAAAGAGACTCTAGCAGTGGGCTGCCATGGCTTGAAATCTCAGCCTGCTTGTAGAGCAGCATGGGTTATAAACCAGCTGCGTGGATGTTGATGTCAGTACAGGAACTCTGATGGGGACTGTTAGGGTTGCAAACTACCAAACTGCCCAATACTACCTGAGCTGACCTAAAGCTGTGCAAGACTGAATTCTTCCTCAAGACGATATATTCATTCCCTAGTGTCTTAAGGGGAGTTTGTTGCGTGCAATGAAATTTTATGCAGGTTTTCAAGTGTTTATGGCTCTCATCAATCTGCTCATTTGGATTTTTGGTAGTTATCTGTGTTACTCATCATGTGTCACGCTTTTCAGCACATCTAATTCGAATGGCTCTAGTCATTCAGGCAGTTGGTAGTTAAAAGTATGCCCACTAACTGGAGGATGGCGAATCAGTACGTCCAGCCCTGTTGAAGGGGAAAAGTGTAGAGGAAGACCTGACCTTGATGCAAAGTGGATACATTTTCATTCCTTCGTTTACTGGCTGGAGTCATAAAGAGGTGGAGGTAAGGATGAGTCTTTCTCCACCTCATCTATGCCATTGCAGTGATTATCATGAGACATAACTGCTTTTGTTCATTAAGCCAAAGTTGCTCAATACTGTTTCCCCTTGCTTTTGCGTTTGATTTCATTAATTTACCCAGCTGGTTCCAGTTAGATAAATGTTATGGACCATTGGTCTTTCTCTGCGATGTGTAGGAGACGGTGTGTGCTTTGAGGCCTTGAGGCTTCAAGAAAACATTGCTCCCATATCCTGTTTCTTAAGTATTAGATCTCCTAATATATATACAGAGATTTTCATTTCCATGGTAATTTTGCTGCTTTTCCAATAAAGAACTCAACTGTCTCTGTCAGACAGACAGTCCTGTGATACTCCGAATTCAACACCAGCAAGTTGACTTTTTGACACCATCATTTGCCATCCCGAGTGGCCCAGATTTTAGGAGATGCCTCTTTGGCCCACAAATCCCAACCATTCCTGCTGCCTAGCCTGCTTGGATGCTGCACCAAAAAAAGGATGCCTTTGCATTGCTCAGTGAAACCTCTCCATTGACCTTGAACAACCTCCCCAATTTTGCACCCAGCAGTATCAGTTCCCTCAATGGCAGGGACCTGGCATTTTTTGGTAGTCAAACGCTGCCAGCTTGTGCCCAAAAGTCTTCCCGAGAGGCCAGAGATGGGACAGGGGAAACCTACAGATACATGGTGGCCTCCATCAGCAACTCATGGCTTGAAGAGCCTCCCATCCCACCACCTCCCCACTCAGACCTGGCTCTGTAGTTTTGCAGTCTCCATATTCAGACAAGAGTTAGTGTGTCATCAGATGAATGAATGGCCTCTTTGAACCAAATTCAACCTATTCTGCCTCTTTCCCCCTTTTTATTATTATTTTCGGCCTTTGCCCTTTCACAGTAGAAATATCTATGATGAGAGGTAAATCTCAATCTTCATCGCTCACATCGCGCAATCCTTGTTTTTTAAATCTGTAATACAGTTTCTTTTCCAAGTGCTGGTTATTCCTCTGGGTTTGGTCTCATTTTCACCTAAGCAATTTATCTCAGCCAACTGGAGCATTATGTCCAGTCTAGTCCCAAACTTTGCAGAAATTCAACTGGTTTTCAAACCATGCCAGACCCAGTTCTGAGATGCTCTCTGGCATCAGGACAAGCTCTCTCATTCTCCACCCAAGAGAAGCAGAATATCGTCCATCGCCAAAACTATGGATGAGAAGAACTTCTGCATCCCTGTGGGTCAGATATGCAACAAGTACAAATTGCTGGATGCGATATCATCCAATTATTTATCCCAGAAGTGGATCCTGGTTCTGCTTTTTGATATAAGGTTAAGAGTCTACCATGCTCATCAGGTTTGAAAGCCCCCTAATACAGCCCAGTACTGTCGTATAATTAGACCTGCCAGAGATGTACTCCACCAAATTAGTCTTCACTCCTCAGAGGACAAGGGGCCATGCACTGCTCTCCTTCATGACTGGTGCCTGTAGACAAATGTCTCTGCAGGATTGACCTTTGATTAGTCTTGTGATGCTCCAGGCTAGTTTGGGGATTAACAGGAGTGTCCCAAAGGAGTTTGCAGGGGTGAGGATCCCACTTCAGGTGGGAACACAGCCCTTTGCAGGGCTTACTGCTCCCACAAGGCCAGCTGCAGCACCCCTTCTGCAGCTGGAGAGGATCCAGCAGGTGCTACAGAAGGAGACATGTTGGGCAGTGCTCCACAGGGATGTAGCACTGCAATTCAGGATCCTTTCCAGCACCTGGCCAGCCCTGAGAGTAACTGAGCCTTACAGAGGGCTCAGCTGGCTGTGGGGTCCCCATCAGTGCCTGCAGCTTCTCTGTGACAGTTCGTCCCTCGTCACCAACGGAGGAGCACATCACTGTCATCCCTTTGCCAGAATCCCTTTTTTTTTGGTGTCATCTGTCAATCTGACATCTCACCATGTGCTTTTTTGCTCATACCCTGATGTTGGCAAAGACCTCCTGGAAGCAGTCTGTGGGCTGAGACAGGAGGGCGCATGCCAGGGACCTGCTGGGCTGGATCTCCCTCTTGTGCTATTGTTGGGAGAGACACGCAGGCAGCCAGCGGCACCGCAGATGAGAGCACAACTGTGCCAGAGCCTATGGGCCAACAAGACCTGAAGACCAGGGATGCTGAGGGTGGGCAGGAGCAAACACTAGCCTTCAGCTAGACAGGGCTATCCCCTCATCCCTAGTTCTTATAGCTGGCATCAGCTGGTTTTTGTATTTCATATTTTTCCAGGTCTTCAGTGGATGTGAAATGACTTATTCCCAACAAACTGTATGAATTGCTAAGGAAGACTTGGTCTTTGCCTTGGTATCCCCAACTAAAGACTCCCTCTAAATCCCGTTCCTGGGCTTTACCCTCTGCCTGGTCTTTACATCTCCTCCATCCTCATCTCCTTGAAAAAAATGGCTGCAGTTGCTCCTCCTGGGGCAGCAGCAAGAGTGTGGCGAGCTCACGACAGGGCAAAACACATCTTCCCATCCGGGTCCCACATCCCATGCCTCACTCAGGGATACCACAGCCCAAGTCACCCATGCTACAGCAGAGGCTACAACAGCAGTGAGTTAACAGAGATGTCACTGAGCCCAGATGCGGTATCCAGCTGCATGGCAGGAAGAAATGTCAAGCTGTAAACCTGATGGCTGAGCTACAGGCTGGAACAAAGCACCAAATGAAGCACCCGGGGCCAGGCAGAGGAGGAACAATAGAGGACATCATAGGACCTGCCTGGGAGTGCCTTCTCTTCCCCTCCATTTGGACGTGTGTGACTGAGAGACTGAGCTCAGCTTCACCAGGTTACAGCAGTGCAAATGCCCTCCCTCTCCTGCAGGCTTTTGCCAGCTGCCAGTGATCCTTCAGCAACTGAGCTGATCCCACCGGAGGGAGCAGATTCAGTACACGGTAGCAAGGAAATTCAGACTGTATCCTGCCTTTTTTTTTGAAAGCCACAACCCCAGCTGTTGCTCAATCAACCCTGGAGCCTTAACAGCATGGTGCTGCTTCCTGATGCTGCACACCGCTAGGTTGGATGGAGCACAGCTAATTTACACCAGAATATGACCCACTCTCCCTTATAATCTATTTCACAGCTCTGGCTCTTTGAATCACCTGTCTGAAGCCTTTTTAGAGCACAAACTGTTCACAAGGTCACCGGGCAATGATTTTAACCCATAGCCAGGGCCAGCACACCTTGCTTTGCCCAAGACCCATGATGCGTTCAGCTCCTGCCATGAAAGGCAGCTGTGAGGGAAGAGCACAAAACATCTCCAGACTGGACCTGGCATATATCTAGGCTCAATTCCTTCCCGTCTTCCAAGATCACACTTTCTGATATTACTACATATTATTCCCCTCCTATTGCAGGAGGGTGGAAGGGTCTGCTGCAGAACCTACCAGATACAAGTCCTTGCACAGCACTGAAGACACAGTGACAGAGGAAAACAGTCCTGCTCTCTCCACATCGCACCCATCCACCTACTGTGGAGGACATGGACATCAGCAAAGAGAGTGTATCACAGTAAGGTCAGCTTTGGCTTAATGAACCATGGCTGTTTAGATAGTTCAAAAAAAGCAGTGACTTAGAAGTAGGCAGGGTGATGAGAAGCGGTCTGTGAGAAACATCATCTGGTTAGGGCTTTGCATCTAACCCTTTTTGCCTTCTCTTGCTAATGGCAACAACACAGAGCCCTGTAGGACAATGGGATGAGAACAAACTGAGTGATGACTATTTGCTCAGTGTGTGACTTGTTGGATAAGCCCACACTAACCTGGGAGGAAAAGAGTTGGTTAGCTGGGTGATTGAAACAGCAAAGCGAGTCAATGCAGTCAGCCCAGCCCAGCCAGGATGTGCAGTGATGGGAAGACTGCCGGCTCCAGAGGCTGTTGTGGTAGGTCAGAGCTTACCTATTTGAGGTGCAGGGTACCCGTAGTGCTGCAGTTCATCAGTGTCCTCTCGCTTTCTGTTATCTGTGGACCTCAGCGATTGGCTTCTGGAATTATAGCGTCCATTGGCTATGGCAAGGTAATGGGTCATGTAAATACACCTCGGTTCACTCTGCAAGATCTTTCACTACAAAGGTTACACGTATAAACAACAGCAACCTGCAATTTTCGGTTGACACGACCACTTGCTTTCCAACCCCAGCATCCCAGGCCACCAGCGGTCCCCAAGGCTTTCGCACTGAGCCAACCTGCGAGACTTGGCCTGGCTGGCAGTTCAACCCCTTGTTTATCAGTGAGACCTGGGACTATGCAGAATATGATCCCTTATGCCTCGTCTTTAATCAATTGCAATGAATTTCCAGGGTGTCTGTACTCTTTGATGTACTTGTGGAGGATTTACCCTTTTCAGATGCACTGATGATGAATCCCACCATCCCTACTAGCAGTGTTTTGAGATCTATGGAGATGACTGGCAGTATTTATTAGTGGAAAAGTCTGCCTTGCAACCAACGTCTACTTAGCAATGCTCTGTAGAGTAACCAGAAAATGCTGAGTGGAGCAGGCAGGTGGGGGCAGATGAAAAGGAAAGGATGTCTCCTTCACAGACTCTATCCTGCCACCAGAAACAAGGAGAGATGAAGGTCTGGTATCAACAAAATGACTTATGTACCACCAGAGCCATGGCTGGGCACCTTTCCAATTCAGGTGGAAGAGCAAAGTTGCTGACCCTCATGTCCTAACTGAAAATCTCCCACTGAAGACAACGGTGTTGAGATCAGAAGGTAAATAGTGCATCCACTGTAAAGTAAAGGCATTTGACTCCTGATGGACAGCAAACACCCCTGTTCTTTCCAAACCCACACTTCTTCCAGCTTTGCATTTGCGTCCCATGTGGATCAGCCCTGGATTTGCTACAGGGGAAATTACATTTCCTTTCTACATGTTATTGGGCATGTTGCAACCCTGACACATGCACTTCCTAGTAAACAGAGAAACAACCAAGCAATAGCAACCAAATCCCACCCACCAGTACTGCCTGCTGTAAATCAGGAGAGCTCAGCTGACTCCACTGGAGTCATGCAGAATAGCAGAGAGCAGAGCTGAGCCCGAGTAATCTGTGATCTGGCAACCAATTTGTTTCCAAACAGCAAGTACCAGACAGAGGATCTTTCTCCCCAAGGAGGTAAAAGAGTCAGACATCTTTTCAAGAACTACAAACTGCCAAGAGATGAAATGGTGACAAATTTGATCCCGGAACCCTGAGAAAATGAATAAAGGTTAATGAAGCTTCATTGTGGTGGCATGAGTCTTTATTGCCATTGAAAAAGGGAAAGCAGAGGAGGGAGGAATGATTCAGAGAGTCCCTGCCAGGAGCCAGACTTTATATTCAGCAATTTGGTTCATGGAAGAAGCCCATCTAGTTTGTGAAATTATATTATTCCACATTACTGTTGCCTGAAAGTCGGATTTAAGGAACCTAGGAATGGGTCACGCCAACTCCTCCAAACTCTCCCAGCATCAATTGATTGCAGGCTGCTGGATGGAGGGGTTGAATGCGATGGGATGGGGTAGTCACTTGCCTGTCATCACCAAGGGAAAGGCACTGATAGCCAGACATAAGGACTACAAACATCCTGATATTTGCATACATCTTGGTTTTATCTGTCTCTTTACGGGAATAAAAAGGGCCCAAATCCTATGTTTTTAATAGCTACAAAGTCATAAAATTTTCCTGTGTGAGATTCAATTTTTAAAAAATATCAGCCTCTAACTGACTTTCCAATATTCAGTGTCTTGAGTTTGTTTAGGAGACAGGTTAAATTTGTCCCATATTCGGGGCACATCAGAAACCCTGCTCCATTCCCATCACCCACTTCTGGCTATACCCATGCACTTTCATCTGCTCTGCTTTAACTCCTTTTCATAAAAGCATACAAGCCACAAGAAGACACAAAATCTCCATCTGCAGCAAATTCCAAAGGCTCCACAGAGATTTGGTTAGGCTAGGAGGAGAAACAGGGGCTGGGCAACAAGGAGTAGATGTGAAGATTGGATGGCTTTGTCAGATGCCCAGATCAAGGAAGGAGAGAAGGAAAACCTGAGACTGAATATCCCAGAAGTTGCCAGTAAGCATGGATGGATGGAAAGAGAGACAGGAAACAGAACAGATGGAAGGAAAGATTAAAAAAAAAACACGAAATAAAAACTTTAAATGCAGCCTTGGCATCCTGGACCTCCTCTCACCAGTTATTTGGGGCCCATGTTATTGGTAACTCTTAATGACTGATCCTGGTCTCAAAGGAGCTGCATGATTTCCTTTGCTCCCTGGCAGATATGACAAGCCTGCGCTGTTATTGCTCATCCTAATTAAAGGCAATCAGGTCTAGTGGCTGAATGTGTGACCTGTCTACCTTGCTCTAAGCCTCCCCCAGCAAAAAATGCCTCCAGAATCATGCTGGGGTCGCTCCCTTGCACCAGACAGGCTGCTTCTCCTTTGGAAAAGTTGTTGCAGAGAAGCAGGTCTCCATTTAGCAAGGAGTATGGCTTAGATTTAACCTGGACGGTTGCCTTGCGTATATGCAAAAATCAGCTGTGATTCTGAACAAAGCAAGACAAAGCCAGGTCCCTCATTCACAAGACAAAGTTGGTGCAAGTGATGCTTTTTTGTGGGTTTTATGCACCTGAACTTTATGGGGTGGAGGCCACAAAAGAAAAGCAGCAGGGAACTGGTAGGATTTCAGCAGTGTGCT
The DNA here is from genome assembly GCA_013398815.1 of Ibidorhyncha struthersii. NCBI lineage: Eukaryota > Metazoa > Chordata > Aves > Charadriiformes > Charadriidae > Ibidorhyncha > Ibidorhyncha struthersii. The sequence goes on along the minus strand of VZSZ01001128.1, from coordinate 225,363 downwards.
TCCCACAGCAGGGTCAGTGGAGAGGAACAATGCCAGGATGAAAGGAAGACCTAGACTTGATTTACATCCCTGCTGTATAAATGCTGTGAGGATGGCACGCCGCAGGAAGGTTCTACAGAGGGATGTGCATAGGCTGGATCGATGGGCCGAGGCCAATGGTGTGAGGTTCAACAAGGCCAAGTGCTGGGTCCTGCACTTGGGTCACAACAACCCCATGCAGTGCTACAGGCTTGGGGAAGAGTGGCTGGAAAGCTGCCCAGTGGAGAAGGGCCTGGGGGTGTTGGTCAACAGCTGGCTGAATATGAGCCGGCAGTGTGCCCAGGTGGCCAAGAAGGCCAACAGAATCTTGGCTTGTATCAGGACTAGCGTGGCCAGCAGGACTAGGGAAGTGATCATCCCCCTGTACTCAGCACTGATGAGGCCCCACCTTGAGTACTGTGTTCAGTTTTGGGCCCCTCACAACAAGAAAGACATTGAGGGGCTGGAATATGTCCAAAGAAGGGCAACGAAGCTGGTGAGGGGTCTGGAGAACAAGTCCTATAAGGAGCGACTGAGTGAACTGAAATTGTTTAGCCTGGAGGAAAAGAGGCTGAGAGGAGACCTTCTTGGTCTCTACAACTACCTGAAAAGAGGATGTAGAGAGATGGGGGTTGGTCTCTTCTCCCAAGTAACAAGTGATAAGACAAGAGGAAACGGCCTCAAGTTGTGCCAGGGGAGGTTTAGGATGGATATCAGGAAATAATTCTTCACCAAAAGTGTTACCAAACATTGAAAGAGGCTGCCCAGGGAAGTGGCGGAGTCACCATCCCTGGAGGCATTTAAAAGATGTGTATGTGTGGTGCTGAGGGACATGGTTTAGTGGTAACATGGCACTGCTAGGTTTACAGCTGGACTTGATGATCTTAAAGGTTTCTTCCAGCCATAATGATTCTATGTTTTTATGGTTCTAAGAAATACCCAGTACCACAGAGAAGCTAGCAGGAGGCCTGGAAAAATAGTGCCCTTTGGGGATGAAACACAGACCCATTTCAATTTCAAACAAAGGAAAGCGTGTAAGATTTTGGATGAACATAGCTCAGCTGTGGATGGGGAGGATGATCTTGCAACGCTGGCAGTAGTGGGAAGAGGAAGCAGGTGACCAACACTGCTAATGAGAACATGTAATGTATCAGACAGCACCTTGCAACACAACCAAGGGAAAAAAAAATGGATGTAGAGACTTTGCAGTGGTGTGGGCCAGGGTTTTATCATCCAAGCAAGTCTCACCAAAGCTACACACTCTTTCCTCTATATTTTTCCCCCAAACAGAAGAGACAAAAAAAATAGCAGGATCATTAAAATTTTCCGGGCAAGCTGGGGTGGTGGGAAGAAAAGAATGGATTGGAGCAAAGAGTGGAAAAGGATGATTAAAAAAACCCATTGAATTGGGGAAACGTATCTCAGAGCAATAAAACCGAAGGAGAAGGTGTTGGCTAAGCAGTTTTAGGGGAATCTGGAAGCTGCTAAAGGAGTAAAAGTGAGGAGGGCAGAATCACTAACAACCCCTAACAGTTGGAGAAGAGGGTCATTTGGAGGCCGCTTGGATATACGTCAATTGCAGCAGTTAAGGAAATGGCCCGAAGTATTTCAATTTGAACATCTGAGACTTGTGAAAGTGTCTCTGGGTGAGATGTGTGACTCCCAGTCATGGAATGTCCAAAAGACCGTTAAAAGGGGGGACTGGTTGAAGTCTTTGCAATCAGTAGCAGGTACCTATAGGACAAGGTGCTCTTTGAGCTTGCAACAAATTCTAGCCTGGCCTGCGGGGAATGAAGACACTCTCACACATGCACAGGATATTTCAGCTCAGTGGTTGCAACAAAAAGGCTATTTTTAATGAAAATCAGGGGCGGCAGAGAGTAAGAATGAGGCTCAGTCCTCTGAATGTCATGTGGAACATGCATTTCTTCACACCACTAACAGTTACAGAGCTGAAGGGGTAGATCCTGCACCCACCTGATGTTGGAAATCCGGCATAGATCAATGGAACTGCACTGGTATCACACTTCTGTGCCTGAGGGCAGGATGCAGCCACCCCTTTCCCAGTCTAGGGGAGACGTATCTACCCGATCTGCATATTCATAAATGTCAGAGATGGTTTTGTGTTGCCTCTGCCAGATGGGATGGCAGGATTTCAGCTGGCTCCTCTGTTGATTTTCATTCCCCAGGAATAAACGCAGGCCGCCTAAATCTCTGATTGTTCTTGCGTTTCTCCGGCACTGCTGAATTCCAACGCCAGGGTCAGGCCTGTGACATCCCTCCTCTGGTTTGGATGTTTTCCTGCTACGTTGTCTTTCCAGCTTCCCCACCAAGACCCTTGGCATGCCAGGTTGTAAGCAACCACAGCTTTTAGCACCATGCGGCCAAGAGGGGCTACCGGAGCACAGTGGGTGTCCCCTTCCATCCAAAGGGGGCGGACCTGGAGAGCTTCTCTGCAAGCACTTGCCACCACACTCGGGTTGTTTTTTTCTCCTCCCTCTGTAAAACAGCAGCTCCCGCCAAATCCAACAGATGGAGGAAATCTCCCCTGTCTGTGCTGGAGAGGAGGATATCACCAGGTCCTTTGCCTCCAGCAAGGAAAAAACAGAGTTACAACAAACACTGAATGTTGTCCTTCAGATTATGTCTCTTGAGCTGAACAGCTGCCATGAAAAAAGGCTCTGCCTCAGCCAATCTGCTGTTACCAGACAAAGTTTCCTTTCCAGTTGGGATTAGCCTTCATTCCAATTTTTCTTCAGTGTTTTACAGCTTTGGGGTTTTCTTATGGAGATAGCTTACCTGGCTCACTTGCTATTGGGTTTAGGTACATATTCCTGGGGAAATTTAGCCAGATGAAGATTATCAAGCAAGAGACTTTACTACATGAAACAGCAGAGATGGTGGCCCAAGCAAGTAGAAAAACAAAGTCCACATATAATTGGCACCTGTGGAGTCATTCAGCTGTCCCTGTGCAGTGATTTCAAACAATGCTATGGCCTCCAGACAACATGTTTAGACCCAGCTCTAGGAACCACATGGTTATACCTATATTTCAGTGACCAAGCTGCCAGAAGTGATGCCTCTTGGAAAGGCTGAGAGCCACCATTCCCACTGCTGGGACCTGCTGAAGGTCTGCCTGAGCAGCTCTGGAAGAGGAAGCATGGCAACACCTGGAGAAAGTCCACCTAGGGGAGGAGCTGCGTGACAAGGAAGGTTAGATCCCTCTAGAGCATTTGCCATAGCTAGGCAAAATAAAACAACAAAAGAAACCCTCACAGATGCTCCACAAAAGTTCATCTCAGCAGCTCCAGTGACCTGAGTGACAACACCCAAAGTTGTTCCCACTGAGAAGCCACCCCACATGCAGTATCAGACTAAGAACTCTTCCTGCTGCTGGAGATCCAAATAAACAGCTAACACTCTTGCTAATCACCCATCAGCTTGAGCCACTTTGGCAGACGCAAGAAAGGAGAAGCTATAGAAAAGACATGAGCTTACCCTTGTTTTGAAGGTGGTCATGATTTCTGTGTTATTCTAACCTAACTTGCTTGGCCAGTAACTGATTTTACTTCACAGTGGTGGTATTAGCTTCCTTGGACGGGTTTTAATTTGCCTCCACAGCAAAGAGGAAAACATCAGACCACTCATCCCTGTTTTGTTTTGTTCTTTTATCAGGATTATAGATGGCCCTTTGGTCAAGGAAAAGAGTACTTTTTCCTGTTTGTTTTCTACTAGGAAATTAAGGTCTCAGCTACTCCACAATAGCTGGAGAGCTAGTCAGGTATTATTACAAGCTACTGAAATGCTGCACAATTCAAGATAAAGATGTTGTGTTCAGTTGTTCTTTTCTTTTTTTTTTTTAATTTATTTTCTTTTAATTAAAAAAAAATAATTAGAATGTATTTAACTGCAATGTATGATGAACACTTCGGAAAATAACAGTTCAAGTGGAAGAATGAACGTCCTATTCGTCCCTAACAAATCTATGAGCAAAAGTCAATATGAGAATAACAGTGACACATTGAAACCAGAAAGATTTATATTCTACCTTTAAACCCTCTCGGGTTTTGGTACAGATCACAGTAAAGAGAAGGAAACAATATGTGCACAAAAATTAAAAACACTTCCTGGGTCAAAAGTGCACCCCTCTTGCACACACCTTTGCATGGCTTCAAAGGCAACAAGGGACAGATTCACTGAGGAGCAAGTTCAGAGCCACATGGACAGCTTTGGTAAATATGAAGAGATACAAGTTTATCTTGAGGTAGGACACAGACCTCAAGATGTGCATGAGCAAGTCTTGAAAGATTAATTGTTCATATCTTCCCTCAAATGTTTTCCAGATTGCCAGCTTGAAAGCATCACAACGGGGCTCAGTACCTCGTTTGCAAAGAGGTCCTTGGGAAAATTAATCAGAATTAACTTATTTATTTCAAAGGGATAAATCAATTTGTGCTGCCCCTCTCTGTGGGTGTACTCTTTCCAAACTAGGGCTTTCCACTTCGCTCAAGATCCTTTCTTCCCAATTAAGCTCAGCTGAACTAACTGCACTGCAATTAGGAGTAAGAGTTGACTGGGCATGTAATGGAAAGAGGACAGGAAGACAACTGAAATAATTTATTGAATCATAGCCCCCGCCCCAGGCACAATCAGGCTTTTCTGCACTCAGGATCGACTTTGTGTTCTGGAAAAGATGGGTGAGTAAATAGTGAATAAAAAGGGATTCATCCTTCACTGCTGTGCTCTGTGCAATGAGTGGAGCTGGAAACCTAAACCAGACTTCCGGAATCCATGGTTTGCCCACATCCCACTTCATCCTTCCTTGACACAGCCACCTCAGGAGATCTATCATGAAGAAGAGCAAAGTTTTGCCCATGGGGCAGATCAAGGGACAGTGTTATGCCCCTTGCTCTGTGCTGGTGAGGCTGGACCTGGAAAACTGTGTCCAGTCTGTGGACTCCCCGTGCAAGATGGATGTGCAGGAATTTAACTGGTCCCATGGAGGGCTTTGAAGATGGTTAGGGATGGGGATGAATGTTCTACAAAGATAGTCTGGGGAGCTGGGTCCTCCCTTTGGTTGTCCAGCACAGGAGGGGCACTCTAAGGAGTTTCTTTGCCTGTTATCTCATGTGCCCCCGTGTTCAAAGAGGGCCACACCTGCAGAGCCCCCTCTACCCACCCACAATGCCTGTTCTACCTTCTTCTCCTTCACAGCATTATCCACCAAGAAGACTGTTGTGGCCTTTCTTCCAGCTTCATTCAGGTGCACTCAGGTCCCACAGCTGGACCCCCTTTCAGGTCCAACTTCCAGGTCCCTGCCCACAGATGGATGCACTCTTACCCTCACTGTCCCAAGCCACAGCTGTGTTACGACTCCAAAGTCACCAATAAGCGTGGGGAACATAGATTAAATTTCCCTAGTGTGGGCGAACCTCAGAGGGAAATTAGCAACTGTGAGTCAAGGAGATGAAATTCAATATATTAGAAGGTTTCATTTAAGAAAAAAAAAAAAGAGAGACGAAAAAAGCCTAATTGCAACATGATTTAAATTTATGGAAGTGGTAAAAAATGCATGAAATCATTTTAGCTCTTATTAGAGGAATATATTTATGTCCCTTTATTTGAACTTCCCCTTTATCAGGAGATACTTCCCTGCCTTTGAAGACAGCTGAACTTTCCCTGGTTATTTGACTAGTTGGAGGAGTTATTCAAACATTCTTTACTATGAATTTGAAATAAAAAGAAGGGAATAATTATAATCATCCATTCACTTGCATATGCTGGGCTGAGCTTCTGCTGCTGTTGTTTTTTCCTCTTCATCCCCCCTCTCCACTCAGCTAATGCAAAAGAAGCACTGGGGCTGAAAATACTGCAGGTCACCAGCTCCACCCATCGATATCTCCCTGATGACTGGCATTGATAATTTGTCCCCTTCCCTCTGGAGACGAGGACCTGGAGAGAGGCTGCATTACAGGAGGAGAGGGGAGCATCTGCCAAAGAATTTGCCTTGCTCAAGCCCTGCGTGTTGTCTGTCAGCCAGATCTTTCTCTACATCTTAGTGTTGTAGGCCTCGTTTTGTAAAGGAAAAGGACAACAATACTGGTCTTGACTGGGAAGGTGAACTAAGCCAAAAGGTTAGCACATCTCTTAGCTACATGCTTTATTTATTTGGGAGAGAGGTTCCAACTGTCAATGAAATGCCTTTAAGGGTGTATATTTTGCTGTCAGTGGCAGATTTCTCACCAGCATATGAATACCTGCTTATAGATTCCTACAGATCAACCCCTTTTTTAGGGGGCAAAGGGCTACCTCTCCAGGTGTGTGTGTCAGAAGACGTGTGTCAGCACGTGTGCGTGTGCATGTGTGACTGCGAGACAGGCAGGGAAGGGCAGGACCATGCACAGCCGAAATCGCATGCTCCCCTGCGTTTGCCGCTCTGACACGGACCTTCAGCAGTTTCCCCATGTCTTTAGAGCATCCTCTGTATTTATGGCGATGAGGCCAGGCTCCTCCTGCGAAGAGCGACCCGCTCGCGCGCGTGCAAGGGAACATGCCTCCACTTACTATTGCACGCCTTCCTATTGCACAGTCGTCCTTCCTCCAGGACTCCTTCGCAGACAAGACCTTCATTGGGAAGGGGCTTGCAGGTGCGCATGCGGGTCTGCAGGCCTCCCCCGCAGTCCTTGGTGCAGTCGCCCCAAGTCGACCACGGGTTCCAACCACCTGGGCAAAATCCAGAAAAACCCCATCAGCTTCGGTGAGAGCCCAGCACCCAGGAAGCCAAGGCAATGCTGGCCCGGCAGACCCTACAATGTACCCACTGCCAAGCCCCGAAACTGGAATGTCTTTAAATGTGGTAGGACTAGACACCACAGGGTAGCCCAGAAAGTCAAGAGAGAGAAGGGGAAGGGAGAAGCATTGTCTTTTCATTGACTTTTCTTCACCTGTTCCCTATCTCTAAACAGCTACTTTGCCTTCCTGGAAACCCTGCCCCATTTCTAACTAGTCCAGCTCTTCCTGTGCTTGCTGTGGCAAAGAAATCATCTTCTCTGAGAAGACTCAATGCCAATTTTGTAGCCTGGTGGTTCCTAACTCCAGAAGGCACTTGTAAAAAACAGTTCAAGATACTTATCCAGCATCGATGAGGTTGTCTCTCCTCCTTCCCCCACACAAACACAGGTCCCTGTGTGTAGAGACCATAAAGGAGTTGGGAACGGGTAAGGGTCCTATCACCCACTCGTCCTCAAAAGGACACTCCTTTTCTGCACACTGCAGATACCACCAGCCACAGAGAGGCATTGCTGTCAAGGACAGCTTTGGTGGGGGAAGCACTCTTGTAGCACCCATGGGGAGCAACCTGTGAGCACCATAAAGATGCTTTTTGGCTTCCCTTCCCAGTCATGCTCAGCGTTGCTGTCAGCAACATGCAGCTTTCCTCCTTGTACCACCAGCTACAGTCCTGCAAGCTGATGGAGCCAGCAAGCCCCTTGCTGCAGAAACGATCCTGCCTCTTGCAGAAGGGAAATGCTGAGCCTCTCCAGCCTTCTTCACCTTGTGTCTTTCCATCTTGCTGCTAAGAACAACTGGCCTTGGTGGGCTGTCCATAAAAGTTGATGGCAGGGTAGACCGTGAAAGCCATCTCAATCTGGCTTGCCATGCACTGGCCAAAGCCTTGCAGCAGGGTGCTTGTGGGGAGCCCAGCAAGGCTTGGTTTCATGTTGTAAAAACACAGCAAGGGATCATCCAGGCCTTTCAAGTGATAGATAAGCTGTCACATCTCTCAGTGGTCAGTTCACTCCTCATTGGCCATATGCAGCAAGCTAAAATCTGCTCTGTAATAGGCCCCCGCTTCTAACAGCTGGTAACCACTTTAGCTCCATCCTTTGCCCACCTCATGGGAAGGAGCAGAGGTAGCCCTTTGTCCCAGAGGTGACCACTTTCACATGGCTGCTTTTCCTGCTGTGCATTCTCTCATTACCCCAAGATACCCTTGGAGATGCTTCAAGTCCAAGAAATACAGCTATGTGCCATGCCCAGGCACTGATGAATATAATGAGCGAAAGATACAGTTTTTTAAAGAGGGGGAACATTGGGAGAAAGGTAAATGCTGCTTTATAAAATAAAAATAAAATACCCCCCCTCTTTTATTTTTCTCACCAAGAGATTTCAGAGATGCAAATGATCCATTTCAGCTGACCCAGCCTCCCTGTATTGCTATTTATTGGGCAATGGAGATCACAGCTGTCCTCTGAGCTCTGGGGTCCACTGTTCCCTACACATCCTAGGCAGAACACGAGTCCTGTCTGGAAAAATGAAGGTCCTCAACCACACAGTTAAGTTCCAGGTCAGAATATACGGGCATTACCTGCACCCCCTTTGCAGAGCATAAAGCCTCCACAGCATAAAGCCATCAGTTCATACTCTTAATACCACCAGCCTAGCTGTGCTCTAACTGTTGCTCCCAAGACAGAGTGAAAATAAACACATGCTCAGCAATGCTTACACTGCTGAATGCATTGGATGCTGCTTACATAGTAATGAAAATAACATGAGAAAACAGAGCAGGATGGAAACGCAGGCTGGTGAACCTGCCCGCAAGGTGCCCAGAGATGCTGGCAGCAGTGTGGAGCGTGGAGTTGTTGTTTGTACACAACAAATATTTGACCTTGAGGAAGACTGCCTTTCTCTTGAAAGTCACTTTCTCTGCTGGTTCCTTTTCTAAACAGCGCAGGGAAACAGGCTTGTCTCTCCTGTTTCCCGATGGGAGACAGGTTGTGTTTCAGTTGCAAGAGAGGCCACTGGCATAATAGCAGGTATCCTGATGCCTTGCTTGAGCTGATTGATAGGATATCTGGAATCAGGAGCTAATCAACTCTTTGCTTGCCCTTTTAAGGATGTCTTTCTTTACTCTCACTCCCTTGCAGATTAAGAGTGGGGCTGGAGAAGGGAGAAAGCAGCTCCACACAAGCCTTGGCTAGGCTTGTGATATATTTGCTAAGCATGCTTTTTTTGAGTCAAAATGCGTAACTGCTCCAGTGTTTTGAAAAGTCATTTTAGATTGTGTTTGTAAGCAAAATACAGGCTGTTTACCCCAACTGGATTGCCTGTCATGGTGTTCCCAGTTTGATGATGGGTTATATAAACAGGTCTGCATTTTAGGATGTAACTTATTATGATACATTAAACTCTTAAAAATATATAGGAATATATATCTACCGGCTCAGTATCACTACAGGAAAAAGTGGGCAATAGTGTAGGTTCCAGTCTTTGACTTCTTCTTACTCTTCTTATCCTCAGCAACAGGAGAACCAGTCAAAATAAGATAAAAATCATTATGATCTCAAACCCTTAACTGGAATGAGATCTCTTTATGAGGTTGAGCACAGAAAACTTCCTTCCTCTCCTTATTCCTCAGTTTCCATCCCATTTGTGAGTACTAAAGAGAAGGTAGCGATGTACCAGAACACTTATTAAATCAACACAGACGTTTATAGGCAAGACAAAGGTATTCCCCACTTTATGGAGTAGTCCTTTTTTATCATCAGGTTGTCCCATGGTCCTGACAAATGAAATACTGCATGTTATTTATCTTGTTTATTGGCTGTCAGATAAACCTTTTGAAAACTCCGTTCTTTTCCTGGGTCTAGTCATTCACTGTTTCAAGTGATCTGTCTTTTTTAGTGGTGCTGTAAACAAGTGGTTAAGGGCCTATTATATGAAGTTATACCCATCCCATCTTTGAGGGGGAAAAAAATGCTGTGCCATGAGGAAAACACTTGGCTCTTCTGCCCACTCCTTGAAAGCATCTGGCTGGTGGAAAGGGATGGCTGGGCAACAATAAGTGAATGAACTACCATGGCTGTGGAACAGCTGAGCTGTGGCAACATAGAGATGCTTTTAGCCCAGTGCAGGTGTTGCAGAGGAGACATAAGTGGGATTTAGTCACTGCAGTGGCTGCACTCATGCCCCATCACTCAGTTCATCGGGAGTGACTTGTTGAGCTGCAACAACTTTCATGGACTCCCCATCTTCCAGGAAATGTTCGTTCCCACCTGTCTGCTGCACAATTCCCTGTTCTGTCCCTTTTTACATTTCAAGTATGGGGTTGGAGGAGACCTTGCTGATGCTGGGAAGCAAGTAATGTGTGTGAAATACAACGTAGAATCCCACTAAAGTTAGTTCCTTTGCAGACAGTCCCTTTTGCCCCTGAAGTCCCGTCTCACCGGCTCTCAACAAACTGCCACACCCTCCTGATCAATGCGGGTTGAGTTGCCATCTGTCCTTAATCCAGAAATAATGAGTCTGCTGCAACTGCTTTATGAAGGATTTTGCTTTTCAAAGGCACTGACTCCTGGGGAGGTCCCAACCGGTTCCCACTTAGCAAAGTTTTTCTCAGCTACAGCCTTGCAGAACTGCAGACCTTTCTCACTTTGCTCTTTATTCCCTTTAACTGGAGTAGCTGTGGCTCACACCTCCAGCTCCAGAGGTTCGCATCACAACCAGCAGCTGTCACCTCAATCACACATCAAGGTTTGGTTTGCTTTTTTTTTTATTTTTTGAGAATGGCTCTAGCCCCTAGCATGATTTTTGCAAAGGTGGCTGTTGCACGTGATGCTGCTGCTCATGGGACTCTTTGGAGTGCCATGGAGACTGTCATTCAGGGAGGCCATTAATCCAGTTTCTAAAGGGTTTTTTGATCCTCCCTAGTCGGTTCTTATCATGATCACGTACTAAAACAAATTACTTTTCACGCTAGGCTGATCCAATGCATTCTAATTCTCCACAGTTAAATGGAGAAAATTTCAAGATGGTCAGAATCAACCGGCAAGCTCATATTTGGTATTTCTTGTTCTGAATCTTAAGCAGAGATACCAAAAGAATAGGTCTTTCCTACTACAAATTAACTGAGAGCGCTCCACTTAGACGTGTCGTCCAAACACCCTTGATCTTTGGGGAAGATTTGCATCCTGATCCGGAGTTTATCTTTGCAGCTGACAGCTGTGATGTGTCTCAGATGCCAGTCAATCATGCCTTTTAATTTAACAGCAATGCCTTAAATTAGATGGCAGCGACAACAGCAAAAAACTAAGGAATCAACACAACACAATCAATAGAGCACAGCAAAAGGGTCTTTGCTGACACACTACATCCATCTCCGATTGTGTTTTTTTGGATTTAGCCTTCCACTGACCCCAGCTGCAGACACTTCTTGTTGGCAGCTCTCTCAAACTCGGCAGGCCAGGACATCTTGTGTCTGAAAAACATGCCGAGACTACATAAAGCTACCACAGTTCTGTGTGCTACCACTGGAAAAGTTTGTAGTAGACCTCCTATCGCAGTATCTGAGGGCCTGAGAATCAGCAGCAGCTCACAAATGAGTGAAAAAAATGTTATTTCTTATGCAAACAGGGGGAAGGATCCTGAAAGGAGATTAAGAGTGAGAATGTCTTATAACATCTGAAAGTTAAATTTGTTATACAATGGGGAAAGCAAGAGAGCTGCTCCATAGGATTTTATCACTCTCCTTTCTTACTATGTTGGGAAAGAGCAAGTCCAGAAGGGGCTATTTTGAAGACAGCCTTCTATTACACAAAACAGTGATCTTTCCCTGGAGAGCCATGCATTCAGTTTGCTACATCTGTGGAATAAAGAAAAAAAAAATCTTTCAGGAGTATGTCCCCTCCTCACATCCCGTGTGATGAAAGCCTATGGCAGCACAAGAGAGCTTCCCTAGTGGTTCATTCTCCGCCTTTTCAAAAATAAATCCCATGTAACACTTTGCTGTTTTGTATATTGTGAACACTAATATTAAAACAACCCCCCCAACCCTAACAAGCAAAATCTTTCATTCCAGCTCTTCTCTACAACCTTCCTCTTTCAGATGCCAAAGCTTTTGATGAATGATGTATTGAACATGACACTTCCCTTATTGATCTACAGAGAAACAAAATGAAAAGGCTGGGTGTAAGTGCCGCCTTCTGCCCAACATCCATACTGTGTGTCATGAGCTCTGTTAAGTTATCTGGTTAATGACAAATTTAGTTAAATGCAAAGACCTAGAGACAATCAAAGAAACATAACAGGCAGAGGCACCTTGGTAACCTACTGAGTGAAAACGGACCACGCACAAGGTGTAGAAGATGGATATGTCCCTGGTGTGAAACCACTATTGTGAGTCATTGTGAAAGATGCTCTTAGGAACGGCATGAAAACTAAGGAGTTCCCTTGCCTAAAGGGCTATAGGACTTATTGTCCTATAGACAAAAGAGAATTTCTCTCTCTGAGAGAGTCTGGGGATTGTACCAAACTTCCTTTGGGATGCTCAGGGGTGGGGCGGAAGGGAAGAGGTCAAGGCTGAGCCATGCACAAACTACCAGCAAACTTCAAGCTAAACTAGCCAGTAAGTAGGATAGGGGAGATCCAAGACAGGGGCATTGATCTGCACAGCCAGGATCATCTCTTCTGTGCTGTGTGTGTTTACATCGAAAAAACTTTGTATTAACAACAGCCATAATCATTCAGTAAGACTCTCCTCCATTGAAAGGAGACGGGTGGGTGTGGGAAAATGATTAAGATGGAATAAAAGTTTGTAAGTGACCAGGACAAGGTAACCAGGGAATGGCTGTGCATTGTCTGTTCCAATATTGGAACTGAGGGGTGTCAAATGAAACTAGCAGAAGGCAGGTGCAAAAGCAGTGAAGGACATAATTCACAGGCACAGGGCGCTGTCAAGCTGTGCAATACCTGTCACAGCGTGTAAGAGGTATCAAAATTTCTATGAGCAGAAAAAGTAGCTAGGGAAATGCATGAAAGAGAAACCCACCAAATACTATTGAACACAAAGGCTCTTACTCAGAAGGTCTCTGGGCTGCAAGTCACTGAAGGCTGGAAGGATGCTGTATGCTTCTCTTGTTCTGCTATTTTGGTAACCGCAGCTAATGAGAGGATATTGGGCTGAAAGACCCCTGATCTGGCCAACAAGATGGTTTCTGGTGCTTTCCCAGTTGGTTGGCCTCTTCCTGCTTTAACCCTATTACCATGATTCTCTTTCACAAAGATGTGCTCAGAGCACAAACAGCTCAAGGTCAAACCAATATTCCCCACCACCACTGAAAAAGCTGCTGAAATCACTCACTTCTGGGTACCCAAATAAGTGATGTGATTTTTCAAAGCTGTTGGGTGGCCAAAGCTGTCATTGATTTCTGTAACATTCACAAGTCCCTGCAAATGAAAGTAACGAGGCCCAATTTGGACAAACATTTAGGACCAGCTTCAATCTCCCCCTGCTCTGCAAATCACTTAAGGAGGATGGAAATGAGGCCACAGAGCTCAGCTTTCAAGGAAACCCAGCATAAAGCTGTTCTTATTGCATGAATCCCTGCAAATGAAACACTAGGGATAAAGAGGGATTATTTATGTGGAAATAGTGGGGGAGGTGGGCAGGGAAATGAGAAAGGGAATGTTTAGTCTGGAGCAGGAGTTCAAATAAGACTGTGGAAAAGTCTTCCCCTAAGAAAGCCGTAGAGGCCTAATCACTTAACTTATTTCAAAGCAGAGCAGGCAAAATATCAGAGAACAGACTTGTGAAGAAAAATCCAGTATGCACCACCAGGGAGGAATGAAATGCTTTACCGCCCTGAACCTCTCTGATACTGTATAAATCACATCAGAGTGGAGTTCACACACTATTTGCTTCTTCAAGTTATTGCAGCCCTCGGTGCAAAGCACAGAGGGGACATATTAGCATAGATACATGCGTGCCTCTGTACAGTGGTAAATATATGAACACATTAAAGTCTAACCGTGTAGCCTAAGTTGATTGAAACCTTTCCTGATACGAGTGTCACTATCTATTTTCATAAAAGCTTGTTCAAAAAGGAAATCAAAGAAGGGCATTTGTGAAATTTCCTTTCATGTTCCATCTGCCCTGGCTTGAAGGGTCTCGGTTTTGCCAAACATATTTTCACCTTTGAAAAAGTATAAAGCACTTGCAGAACACTGCATAAACCCATAAATGCAGTGACATGTTGTAACACTTAGAGCTTTGCAAGCCTCATGCAATTTCAGCTTGTTTCCTGAATACTATTTCCAGCTGAAGGATTTCTATGGTCCCCAAGATCACAGTTTCTCAGTCCTCCATGAGCTACGACATATTTCTCTTTGTTATTATTGCCTCTGCAAGATGAACCAGGGAGGGGCTGAGAAGCTAAAAGACTTGCCCGCAGTATAACAGGGTACCTGCTGTACAGCACAGACAGGAGTTAAACTTTCTTGAGGTATGTATCTTACAGGAGGACATAGAGCAAATCACCCAGGAGGACGACCCAGGAGTCAGGCGTCACACGCTCAGAGCAGTTTTGCCAAGGAGGTGCCGCTCCACAGACACTATTCGTGGCTCACAGCACTCCTGGCTCTGCTAACTGCTCCCAAGACGGAGCCAGAAACTCAAACTCCAGCTCAATGCTGAGGCAGCCGCCTTGGCAGTTATTAAACCAAATATTTAATGACGTTTTGATACGCACAGCCAAACCCTCTTCACACAGAGATGTCAGTAAGAAGGATTTTGCCTGGAAGGGGAACAGAGGCAGTTGAAAACCACATGAAAGCGCTCGGTGTGTGTGCACCTCTGAGGAAGGCTGGTGAACAAGCAAGTTGTCAGCAGGCATTTTTCCCTTCGGTGTCCTCTCCTTCACAGAGCTGTCGGTTACACTCATCCTGCAGTGGGAAGATGCTAATCCTGGCTGCCTTGCTGGGCAGAGACTGCCTTTACCAGCTCATCCTTTGACACGTTGTTAGTGTTTCTCATTGCAGAAGGGAGTGGGCTTTAGGTTTGTCTCTGTGCGTAGCTTCTGTCTCTGTCTCTTACTAAGTCCCCTCATTAAAAGAGGGATAGACAGAATGGTCAGGTTACATACCACTTGGGCAACGTGAGTGAAAAAATGAGGGTGGTGAGACACTGGAACAGGTTGCCCAGAGAAGCTTTGGCCACCCCATCCCTGGAGGTGTTCAAGGCCAGGGTGGACAGGGCTTGGGACAACCTGATCTAGTGGGAGGTGTCCCTGCCCATGGCAGGGGGATTAGACCTAGATGATCTTTAGAGTCCCTTCCAACCTAAACAATGATTCTATGATTCTATGAAAAAAATCTGGTGGAGTTCAACGCTGATGTGTGTCTAGTGGGTTAGGACGCAAAGAAGAAAGGAGCTTATCTGCAAGCCAAAGGAGGGGGTCAATAAGGACTGCATGCCCAGGGAGCTCGGGAGGTCATTTTACTGAGAAAAAGTACCCAGCAGTGTCCAAAGACAGTTAAAACAGCCCTTGAGAGGGATGCTGTCTGAACTGTGTTGCTTGGGACCAGAAACTGCATTGTACTGGTGAGCATCTGAAATCTTTTATTGGGTTGACCACTCCCACTGGGAGCAGCAATGACATTATGGATTAATGCCCGAGACCAGTTTAAGCATGGTAGGATCCAGTCTCAGCCTTGACAACATAATGTAGAGCTATGTCTGCACTTGAGGTGTCCAGAGTGAGTGATGGGGTAACTGTACCAGGACAGGTCATGAAGACGAGGAACAAATCTGTGTGCCTTTTACCCTGTCCTGCCAGACCCAATGCTGCCAGAGGAGCAAAACAGAACTACAAAACATGCAGCGAGATGCACCATCTTCCTTTTTACTCCTCTCTTTTTTGGGATTTGGGGTCCTTGACTGGACCATGGTGGGAAGGGGAGGAAGCTTTCCACTCCAAACCCTGCTGTGTTGTGAAGTGATTTCCCTCCTGGATGTGCTGTTCCTAAAAGTGTTAAAAAAAAAAAAAAAAAAAAAAGAAGAAGAAGAGAAGAAATCTTTAAAGGTATAAATATCCTGTAGGATAGAAAAGATCAGATTAAGTTGAAACCCTGAAATTTCTACTGGATGCACCCTTGGCCCAGGCAGAGTTTGCCCTAAGTTTGTACATAATTGGTAAATATTAGCAGTAATAAAGCATGTGCACACAATTTAGAGGCACTGTGTAGCATACGGGGCCAAATCTTCCCTGGAATGCAATCGTGAACTCTAAAGAAATGCACTCTTTCACCTCCACACAGGTCTCTGAAGGCCATCTGAGCTATGCTATAAGCCTCTGAAACATATCATATCCCATTGCTGGTAATTTTTCACAAAACATCTCTCACTCTTCTCTGGGATATCAATTATAGTGGGCCATCTGGTAGGAGATCAGGTCCTTGGCATCACGAATCTTGAAGTTAGCCATGAAGTCTTTCATTCCTTGGTCTTTGCAGGGTCTCTTTGATTTATTTCATAGAATCATAGAATCATAGAATGGTTTGGGTTGGAAGGGAACTTAAAGAACATCTAGTTCAAATCCCCTGCCATGGGCAGGGACAACAATGCTGAAGAGTCAGTATTACTGTTCTGCTTGCTCTCAGTCTGTAATCTTCTGACCATTAATTGAGCATTATTGGATGCTCAAATTAATTAGAGTATTTTGTAAATGGAGGGACATGGTTCTTTGCATCTGCCAGTGTTTAAGGTAGGAAATGGGAATCTAAGGTATGAGCAGATCCACCTTGGGAATCCTGGCTGAAGATGAGTGAAGGGGACTTACTATATAGCAAACACCTGGTCAGTGACAATGATTTCATCAGTGTGTTTCATGGGCAACTGGGACCACCATGTACAGTTCAAGGAGAAGTTTAAGGAGCCAGCAGCAGCAGTTCTGCATCTCACCACGTGGTATCCGGCATGCCTTAACATCAAGGGCAAGAAATCAATATCATCAATCTTGATCAACTTTATAATTAAGAGGTTAATATTGATCTTTTGACATTGATGCTAAGGTGTGGTAGGTGCGTGAGTTGTTAGCATCGTTTCTGGTGATCTGAAGTTGGAGCACTGTAAAACAGGCTGCAGGCACAGCAATTCACTCACAGAACCCTTAGAGACACTGGATTATAATGATTAAAGCAATTCTCGGCCTGAATCATAAACAACTGTTCCCAAAGTCATCACCTTTTCTATCAGTGCTGAGAGGGGATTACTCACACATGCCTGTTATGTCCTTTCAAAGTCCCAGAGTGACCCAAGGAAATGCAACTCCATCTGGTCCTGCAGGCAGCAGACTTGTGGTCTCATTCTGTGTTTGGTTTGGGTTTGTTTTGTTTTTTTTTTCCTGAAAATTAAATCAGAGTTGAGCTCTTGTTCTTCATAATGGCTTGATGCAGAATAGCCTTTGTGGTCATGTTACCTTGCTACAGGTGAGGCGTCCCTCTGTTTTCTCCTGTTACGACTGATAAAAGAAAACCTTTTCCCTAATGAACATCTGAAGCATCTTCATGAGCATTTTCTAATCCTGAGTCTGCTGAGCCATGATACCCATAATCTTCAGCCAACAGAGATCAAGGTCTGTCCTGCTTAAAACCATTATTTTCTACAGAGAAATCTGACATGAAATTCCCTTGATCTGAGGTCCTGTTTAAGAAAAGAAAGGCACAGTACTGAAAGCACAAATGATGATGAGATGCCATGAAGGCTCAGCATTTACCCAGGCATTTGTAAATGATTTTTTCTGTTACCAATATGTGTCATTCATATTCCAGCACTGTTAAGAGGCCTTGAGTAAGATGAGAGCTGTCCTGGGATTGGCACTTTACAGGCAAAACAGTTACAGACAGTCCTTGATCCTAAGAGCTTGCATTAGGCAGTGACTAAATACTGCTGTGATTGGTACTAAAGAGTGAGAGAGGTGAATGTGCATGGAGAGGGGAGAGGAGAGGAGTGGGTATATTAACAGATATACAGAGACTCAGACTACTTTATAAATTATTGACCATACTTTAATGTTAATCATTGTATTAGATATTTTTTTCAATGAGAAAATGCAGACAAACATCCCTGAGCTATAAGATTGTCTGCACAAATGGGTGCGTTCTGAACTGACCAAGTGGGTGATTTTCCTCCCAGCACATTCCCCAAAACTGAGTGGAAAATAATCCATACTAGAATAAAGGGTGGGGACAGGAATAGAGGATGGAGACAAGAATAGAGGATGGAGACTGACAGCGGAAGATTCTTCTGCATCCCTTTTCCCTTTTGTCACCATTGGTGCTCAGAGGAGTCATCAGTGGTTGAGGTATCATTGGTTGCCAGGACTATTCAGGATGGAGTGCCAATACACCAGGCAATTCATTTTCCTCTAACAGCCCATGAAACTGAAAACATGGCTAAATCCCATCTGGATAACCACGTGAATACAACCCCAGGAGTTCAGCCCTGCTCTCCATTCCTCTCTCCATGACTTGTATCTGAAGCCATGTGGCATGTGGCACATGGCATCTGTTCTACATGGCACAAAAGGATCATGGTGGTCAACTCCAAGTGAGAGCTGCAGCCCCCTCAGCCCCCAGACCGATACCTGCTTGATTTCAGCCTTTCTTAACATGCTTTAATCCCATCATTTTTCTTTCTGCAGCTGTCTACACTGCCTTTCTGATAAGTACAATCCAACACCTCCCCTAGAAATACTGACTGCTTGTCCAGCAATTCTCACTTCGCACAAAGCAAATAACAGCTACTAATTATATGTACTAATTACAAGTGACTGTCTGAGGACTTGTATCACATTTTATTTTTCTCTGTGGTTATCCAGGATGGCCTGTGATGGCCAAAAGTGGAAAGCTGGGTGAAGGACAGATCTGCACTGTGTGGCTTCAGAGGGTTCCCAAATGTCTCACGTTGGATACATCTTTTTTTGAGCACATCAGTATGAGCCAAGAGCAACATCTGCTGGCTGAGTTGTTTAGTAAGACCAAGCGTAGATCTGGCACAACCTATGGACTTTACAAACCACAACATATCTGTAAGATATTTTTAGTTATTACCCAAACACAAGGGTGAGCACCAGCACTACCCAGCTGTGGAAGCTGTCATCAAAGCAAATATCTCAGCCCTGCACACCTGGATCTAGTTCATATCTGTGCTTAATCTGAAATTTGCTGTTCAAGCCCACTGTGTCCTGGGCAGTGCGTCTTGGTAGACAGCAGTTATCTGTGCATTTCCATTTCTTCATAGCATAGTGTTCCTCGCACTTCACATGAAGCGTTCCAGGGCTGAAGCACTCTTGAAGGTGAGTAGCAGTCCAGCTATTGCCACCAAAGCTGCAAGAAACTTCCAGGGGGGTGTATTCAAGCTAAGGTCTAACTTTAACGTCAAAAATAAAGGGTCCAAATTTGGAGGCTAGGCATGTTGGTGTCTCTGCTGCTGAGGGGGTGAGAGGTAACAGCACAGGTATGCATTGCAAGGTGGGGCTCAGCATAAAAATTGATGCTGGTAAAGCTGAATTATGAGGAAAGACGGGAGGAAGGGTTTTCACCCTCCAAAAGAGTCTGTCCAGGTGTGTTAAATTCAGCGTTGCTATCAGCCCTTGTTCTTCCTTACCCTCAGCCTCTCCCTTCACAATCCTTTTCAACAGGGAGTGTGGGAATGTGAGAGAGAAATCGGCGAAGCTACACTCAAAAAATGGAAGGAAAAAAAGACTGAGTTCATATTATTAGGAAGACTGAGTCTAAAACTCATTAATAACAGGCATAACTCACATCTCCATCTCTGTGGCCTGGAGGACAGGGCCTTTTGGGCTTTGATGGGTGAACAGAGCTCTAAGGAACTCCAAATCAATTACATGTAAAATACAATTTCCTACCCTCAAGAGACCCACTTCTCCCTGCAGAGCAAGATTTAAAGGGAAGTAAGAGTGAAGCAGCTTGATCTATATTCTGAGCTCACTGCAAGATCACATGCAGTCCTCCAAAGCATTACCAGAGTGGGCAACATCTCAACTAGTTTTAGAGGTCTACAGTAGAGACATGTCTAACTGAGCACTTCATAATTAAAGGAGGGAAATAAACACTTTTCGAGTGTAGGCTGTCTATTTCACCGTCTTGCTTTAGACTGAGATTCACCCCAGAAATGCCCATTTCTCTCTGTTGATGGTAGAAGGTGACCAAATGACCACCTTAGACATCAAGGATGTCATTTGGGAAAAGGAATCCTTCTCATAGCATGGGGAACTGAGAGATGGCAGAGAACCATAAGTGGTTAAAATGAGCAGTAACCACAAACCAAAACTGCATAAAACAAGAAAGAACAAGCCTGCCTGCTGCAGGCAGGTGGTGAACTTGCTTTATATAGGTGATTTTCCTGCTGACTCACAGCCACATCCAACTGCCCATTTGGCCGTCTCCTTTCAGGACACGGTGCCCAGGTGTTCCTTGCAGGCAAGATTGAAACCAGGACATCTGAGGTCTGCAGGGAGCTGTGCCCTTTGAAGGGGTGAGGACCAGCAGCATCACAGGACTCTGGGCTTCTGGTCAGGCTTACTAGAAGACTGGTGCATGATCTCAGAAAAGTTATCTTCCTTCTGTCTCTGTTCCCTAAACTAGTGAAGGTGTCTGATCATGATGGGGAATATGATGACATAAGAGGGTGCTGAAACTGGGCAGGAAAGGCAAATTTTGCTCTTTTGATCTACAGAGACTGATCCCAGCTGGAAGTAGTCCTGTGTGTATTTTACTGAGCCTGCTGCAATCCAAAAGCCGTCAGACCCCTCAGTTCCAAGCTTCAGCCAGAAAGAGACCATAACCAAACCCACCTCCTTCCACAGCCATGGTACCTGTCAACATAAGTAGTTAAGACAAAGAGGCAGGTTCATCTTCTGCTAGATTCTGGTCCACAGATGGTGGCACAGCTGAGTCTTTGTTAGGCTCTTTTAGGCTCCTAGCACCTCATGGGGAAGACAGACAGATTCTCACAGGGATGTGGATCACCCAGCTGCTCCACACTGCCTCCAGGACCAGCACAGAGAAGTGGTGGTGAGTACCCAAGGCCAATGACAGTGGAACAGGACCAGGAAGCTCAGGATGTTCATTAAGGCTCATTTTACCTTTTCCTGACAATACCTGGCCTTATCCAATGCTTTGTGTGTGCTACGACTTCTACATGGTTTCACACTCAAGTTTATAGACATGGCTCCAGAGCAGCAGTCCTGGGAAAACAGGGAAAGACCACAGCTGATTTGAGTCTTCCTCCTCTCTGCCAGACTGTAATCTCTTGGTTACAGCAAATGGCACATGGAAGGCTTTAAGGGAAAGTGTCTCCTTGTGCATGGAAAGAAGGAGTCCCCCTTATGTCTAACAAAAAAGATTACTCTCGGCTGCAGAAGCACTGAGGTTTGGTTTCAGTCCCATGCTTCCCAGCTGGCCCCTATTTCTGGATAATAGGTTGAATCAAAATGGAGCATCTAAGCAGATGGGACGGTTGAGGTTTTCTGATCCCTGACTGAGCAGGCACATGAGGATGCACACAGGTAATGCGTGAGTGGAGGCCAAATAAAGAACAGAACATAAAACCAAGACAGGAGGGGCACTAACCTAAAGGGAAAGGTTGAGCTCTTGTGTCTCCTTGAATAATGCAAGGAGCAAAATATTCTGTTACCAGCCTAGGGAGCAGACAATTAAAACACTACTTGAAGCAAATGTCTCCTGACTCTGGCTCAGAATTTCAATTAGTCTGCAAAGTCCTATTGCACTTAAGTGCAGGTTAGTGACATTTCAGGAAGGAGAGATTGATTGGGAGCTGGGTTACAGCTCAGCCAGCGGGGATCATGTCTAGGGGCCTGTCCTTAAAAACAATGTGTGATCTCTGCATGGCATTTTCCTTGTTTAGTTCTTTTATGTTTCCTATGAGAATGGATAATCCCAGTAGCCAGAGCTGTGTCCCCTCCTTTCAAACACTGTCTTATTTTCTGTCTCACTTTCCTCTAATCTTTTCCTCCTATTGCCTTTTTCAATGTTCTTAAAGCATTCTTAGGTGTTCAAACAGTATTTCCTGTGTCTCTCCTCCTCCTGAAGTTGTTAACCTTTTCTTGTATCAACAGTTAGGCTCTGACTTCCAGGAAACTGTTTTCATACTGGTTTACTAGCTTTGCAGAGCCAGAAAAATCAGGAGATTGTCTGCTACTCTTTGTCCCTGATGGGCAGTGACTTCCAAAATGCTGAATTTGGCAAAGCTGGCAAAAAAGAGGGGGGGCATAGTGCAGCAGTATCGCAGCATTACCTGACAAAATACACCTGCAGGTTCAAACAGCCTCGCTCCATCTATACTGGCTCCAAAGCAAAGTGGAAAAATACCCTCAACCAGCTCAAAAAAAAAAAAAAAAAGAAAAAAAAAAGAAAAAAAAGAAAAAAAATTATTGGAAGACACCAAATGCGTATCAGGGAAAACCCAGTAGCTGGTAAGCCCAGGCAGGACCAGCCACCGGGTCCTTTCGCATAGAAGATCCCTGCTGAGGTTAGATGTGCCTAAGATAACTACAATTTCTGGGGAGGTGAGCATGAAATAGGAGTCAAACAGGGCAATGGTTAACAAGCACACAGATACAATAGATTTTCCTGACATAAATGAGTCAGTGTGGGAGACAGGATTTTTTCCATAAAGCAACCCAAAATTCGTCTCTGTGCCCCAGCCAGGCCTCTTTTGTCACCATTTCTCGTACATCCATACACAACTGCACTTGCTATTAAAACCGTCACCCAAAATGAAACCATCTCAGAACAAAACACTCTGATCAGCATAACCAAAAACTCTGCCAGGGGTACACACTGGAAAAGATGTGGAGCAATACAAATAGTCAGACAAGATTAAATTCTCTGCTACAGAAAGCTGTAGGTAAATGAGCCTCATTTGGACCCATGATAGGCACATTGACAGACAAGATGAACATGTGCCGTGCTGTTAGCTCTACCTTCTGCTCAGAGGTGGTGACTTTATCTTTTTAATCACCATAAATGCATTATTTTTTTTTTCTCCATAAACCTGCTGAATTGGTTTCTGGACCTATGGACTCTTCAGTGCTGGCAGTGTCCTGTGGCAAATGTTTCCACAGACTCACGGTGGACCGCGTTGGCATGTTGGGGTCAACTACCAGTCAAAAAGTCCTGCTGAAAGCCAGGGTATATTAGCTCAGTAAGACACTAAGATGTGTATATGAATTCTGGCTGGTCTGGGGAGAGACAAAGCTTTTACAAAGCCTGTTTTAAATGCATCCCTTCCTTCAGCCACCGCGGAGACCTCACCAGCATGTGCTGGATCTGCTGGGGCAGAAAGGCTGCAGCTCCAGGGGCTCTGCATGTCTCTGGGAGGGCAAAGGTAACCACTGTCTGAACAAGTCCTACAACAAAGAGAGATACACAGGATCAATACTGACCCTTTTAGCTTTCTATGACCTTAACTCACTCTCTACAGCCTCCAAAGATGCTTTTGCACATAAATATCTGTATAAAGACATGTGTGTATCAGGAAAATACAACCAGCTGTGAAGATACTTTTCCTTTTTCACTTTCTTCCTCCTACATGACCAAACCCTCCCAGATAAAACTGCCTTGGTCTCAGTATGGTCATCTTTCAGGCATGGATTTGCACAGTGTTAAGAAGCAACTTTCCTCTTCAAAAGCAAACTGGCTGCAGCAAGGCCAGCTCTTCTCCTGCCTTTTACATTATGGTCCCGAACATTCCTCATGTAAGGTTTGTTGGTCCTTCCCACCTCTTGGCCATAAAGGAGGGAGCCACACAAACGCCTCTAACCTCAGACACTGCCAGCCTGCACACAGCAGACCTGGCAAAAACCTTTCTCCAAAAAGCCAGCCTTTGCCTTTGCGAATGGACTTGATTGCGCTGAAGGGCAAATATTTGCCAAAGAAGGTCTTGATGGGTCCGTCGGAACACATACATACATATATCATATATATATGGTATACATACATATATCTCTGCACATACAGGTTAAATTACTGGTGCACTCTGGGAGCACTGGAGTAAAACATGATTTATTTTTTTTTCACCAAATGGTGTTTTCTTCTCCCTTGGTCAGCTGTGAGAAAGGTTTCATTATCGGAGGAAACTCCATTTTGTGTCATCACTCATCCTTTCCCACGGAGCCATTCATGGCTCACATGAACTGCAGCCGCTCAGAAACCACCCCAGACCCTTGAAAGCATCCTGGAGGTTTTCAAGCGCCCCTTCAACAGATTGTTCCTCTTCACATCTGTGGAGTAAGACGGATTGATGAGGGACACAGGAGGGTTATTTTGCCCATGAATTATTTACACCCACTGGGTAATACTTCATTTTAGACTGGCCTTGTTTTACGCTTGTAATTTTTAATTCTTATAATTCCACCTCCAGCAAGCAGAGGCTCCTGAGAGCACTAGATTATATCTCAGTGGGCACACTCTCAAATGGATAAATAACCTCTCCTCTGTTGACAGCACATGGGAGATGGGCTGGGCTTTCAGTGAGGTTAGGTCCCCCCCCGCCCCGCCCCCAGGCCCTCTCTCTCTTAAAAGAATCTTTATCTCTGTGCAGCTATTCTGTAGCGTGCCTCTATTTGGTAGCAAAAACACTATTTAAATGCAAATGTTGACTTTTTGCCAGGGACTGGAGGGAAAATACTTGTCTAATGATGTCCTTCCAAAAGTACAACTGGTGCTGTTTTTAAAGGAACTGCATCAGAAGGGGTTGGGACTTTGGTTCCTTGCACTCCTAACCGCCTCTGCCAATGCTGTCTTCTACCCCTTGAAGTCATGCCTATCTTTGTAAGGAAAAAAAATAAAATATATAT
This sequence comes from Ibidorhyncha struthersii, assembly GCA_013398815.1. NCBI lineage: Eukaryota > Metazoa > Chordata > Aves > Charadriiformes > Charadriidae > Ibidorhyncha > Ibidorhyncha struthersii. Next base: position 200,671 of record VZSZ01001128.1, on the reverse strand, counting down.
ATACGGGCTAAACTAAAAGCAAAGTCTTTTGATCAGATTCCCCCTTCCTCTGCCCAGACTCTCCAAAGATGGAGGAGATGGGACCATTGCACACTCACTCCAGTTCAAAATGTTTGGGCTTTTTTTCTCCTCCTTCTTGGGACAGATGTTCCAGATGTTAAATGCCTGCATGAAAGGGATGGTAAGGTGACTGTTGGGCAGGCTGGGGCCCACTTGAAAGGGAACAGAGTCGGCTGGCAGGAAGGGGAAAGGAAGGAGGAGATTCAGACTCAGGAGGTGAGTGAGAAGGAAAGGAGACGTGAGGTGAGCAGGAAAGAGAAAAAGATGATTTGGAGCAGGGTGATTAATTTTGTCTGGGGAAACCTACTGTTTACTGTTTTGTGCTGTTTTCCTCTGTTGAAATACTGATTCTGCTTTAAAGCCAAAAATTCAGCAAACCTTCTAGACATGCTTGCAAAGGTTAATAGCCCAGTGATGCTGAAAGAAGACCAAAGTTAGGCCAAGCCGGGAAAGGGGAAGAAAACACAAATACCCGACCAGTATCCCCACCAAAATGGCTTAATCCACAGCCATAGGGCTAGCAGCAAACACATACCCTGGGTTTAAATTTGGGCCATGTCCTCTGCTCTCCATAATAATGTTTTGTGTCAGCGCAGGAAAGGCTCGAAGCAATTGGAGACAAGGCTAGTCCTCTCCCCAGATGTGTGGGCTTCATCAGGAATACATGGGGCAGAGAAAGTGCATGGGGACACCACAGTTTTTCTTGAACAAGGGAGTGTTGGGAAGGGGGTGGATGTGCTGCAAGACCTGTCATACATGGGAGCTGTAGAACAAGCTGGGATCTGGGACAAAACACGTGGCATTGGAGGCAGTAGGTCTATCTATGTGATGCACCTCACCAGCCAGACCAAGGCTTCCCATATCCTTCCCCCTCCTTCCCATCTCGTTGCTTTGTCTCTGCAGGCTGATGGGTTTTAGTCCATTTTTATCTGATGTGGTTCAGTTGCCAAGGAGACAACGATCTGGAAGGGGGAACCTTTGTGGAAGCCAGGGGAGGGAAATCGATTCAGATCACTCAGTGGTTGAGAATGGCCCCAGGCCTAGAGCTGAGGAGCAGGGAAGAATTTGCCCTGGCCCACATGAGGTGTCCCAGGCAGGCTGCGCTCTAGAAGACCTCCAGAATATCATTTCAAATGAAATCAGTCTATGTGGGGGATGAGGAAGAGTCAGTCTGTCTTTAGCACCAGCAGGATATTCACATCATCTGGAAATGAAACTTGATGAAGTTAGAAATCCTTTGTTTGCCTACTCCAGTGGCCTATGAAGCGGTAGGAGTCAGGTCCAATGGTTCAAGCAAAGCAGGCAGCAGTCTGTTCTGCTGTGGCAGAACAACAATGGCACCAGGACTTATGTTGCCCTTGCTGTTGATCTGCTGCCTGCTCCATCCCTTTCCCCTCAAAGACACACACACAATAATGAGACCCTCAGCAACCTCAGCTCAACACCATTTAGACAGTGTAACTGGGACATTGGAGATGACAAGTGGTCCTGTTGTCTAACATCACCCTATGGCCCAATAAACCTGTTGGAGAAACAAGGATTGTGGTGCCTGCACCCTCAATAAAGCTCCTTCAGCTGAGAAGAGTTAGACAATCAAGGCTTCAAGGCAAGAATTCTCCTTAAATCAGAGCTAATCTTTTAGACTTGGGTAGAAAGGTTTTGCAACCTGCTGCTGGTGTTCTGGCCTTCCTTTTCCCTTACTCTCCACGGACCAAGTGACTATCACCCTGCCCAGACATTTGCCCGAACTTGGATGGAGTTGAGAGGTACAGCAGGAAGGGGAGACTGTATCACATTGAAGGTTGGATGAGACACCTCTACAAACACATGGCTTGTGAAAGATAAAAAAGCCCCTTGGCTGGAGCAGAGTAGCTCTTGGTATTCCTGACTTTAGTAATCACTTGTTGTGAAGTACAGGAAAGCACTGAGCCAGCACAATCCCTCTCCCTCCATTGCTGCCGTAACACCATGGCTCAGAAAGACTCCTTCCAACAGACAGAGCCTTTCAGATTTCTTCCCAATCCCCACCTGATGATCAAGTCATGACCGTGACAGATGAGCACCGAGGGATCTTGCTAACTAGCAAGAGAGATTTTTTTAGCGAGTGTCTGCAGAAGTGGGTTAAAAAACAGTAACTCAGGGGAAGTTCCTTCCTCCAGCAGCCGGGGAAGAGGGAAAACATATTTCAGTTCTGTATAGTCTCCTCGCCTGGGGAAGGCTCTGTAGCTGAGATGTCAGGTTTAATCTCTTCCCAACATGTATTTTGCAAATAACTCCTTTGTTCCTTTTTAAGTTCAGCAGCTAAAGCGCTGGAGCAGTGACAGTCTCCAGCAATGATTTAATGGAAGGGAAGGTAGGCTCCTCCTGTGTCACCTTTCAGACGCACTCAGCAAGAAGCAGACTGTGAGAAAAGATGCACTTGAGATGTGGTGACTCCACAGCAGGCACCCGCGGTTGGCCAAGACATGGCTCTTCTCTCTTCAAGCTCCTCTACCGACAGGTGTAAGCAGAAAACAGGGCAGGGATGGGGTTGTTGTGGAAGCATGTAGCTATTAACTAGCTAGGAGAAACTATCACCCATTTAAATATGAATCCTTTTTTTTTAACAAATTTCTAAGGGAGAAGTGAACCTTCAGAGTGCTGGTAGGATAGGACTGAGCTGGCACAGCGACACACGTTAGATGAGTGGATGTTGTACCCTTTTTTGATAATCCCAAACAACCACAAGACATGGGAATAAATCTTCTGGAAAGGTTGTGATGGCTTCCTCACTGGTTTTGAAGAACAGATTATTAGGGATGGACTGGGAAAGGAAGGGGAAGAGAGAACATGCAAAGCAGAAGTGCAGTTGTCGTGACAGGAGTTTGTAGCAATGGTGCACATTTTCAGCAGTTATGAGTACTATTTGTACGTGCATCAGTTTTCAGGAACATCAGACAGTTTGGGGACAAGTGGGAAGAAGAAGTCATTCTCTGTCTAGCTAGCCCTCCAACTCAGACAGCCTGAAACACCCACAGTCCCTACCCAGGGTACCCCAGGCCCCACCTGGACTGTGCTTTTCAGGTAGAAGTTGTAAATGACTCCACAAATCCCTAGATATCCTGAAACAATACTGTAGGTGAGAATTAAAGATCTGCACATGGGAGAGCTACCAAGATCTTACAAGATGAACAGGAGTTTCATAAGNTTTTTTTTCAAAACTGCATCTATACATGGCTCACAGAGCAGCCACACAACACAGCTGTGCTGAAAGAAGGACTATAAAGCTTATTTTACCCAGCGCTAAAATACAGCTGATTCTGATGTGGAACATGCCAGCTGCCAACTGCACACTGGTGTGGGGAAAGCCATGCTCCAGCAGTCATTGCTCTGCAACTTTAATACACCAGGCAATCAGGATCTCCAGTCTGAAGATGCTTTTCCAGCACCTCTGTGTTAGGAGCCTGCTCAGGAATAGGAAAAAAAAACAAAACCAAAACCCCCAACAAACAACACCCGAACAAATTAAATAATAAATAAATAAATAAATAAACAAACAAAAAAAAATAAGAAATCCAGGCCCATCTAATGACCAGTAGAGCCAAGACTTCAGCACAGACCAGAGCAAAGAGGTTTCATCAGGGCGTTTGATGGTAAGCATCCCTTAAAACACTTTTATTAACATAAGTAAATTTCTTTCTGACCCAAAGACAAATTTTCCATGGAAGCATCTGGCTTTTTCTACATTTTTCAGTGAAAGAGGGGAATGTTAGAACTCAATGTTCTGTGTGGGACATTCCCTCTGGACCCATTTTGAGGGGGAGCAGGAAGACAAGAACTGGGAGTGTGTCACTGCTGGGGGAGTTAGGAGGAGATTTTTAGTAGGTTTAGAAAAATAAAAAGGCAGGGAATTTTAGATAAAACCTTTCAAGTGCTTGAAAATATCTCCTCATGCCTAATTAGGAGCTGGCAGAAGGTTCAAAAAGGAATGACAGATCCCTGTGTGAACCATCTGAGATTCTAGCAAGAAATGAAGCATTTATATATTCACACTTGGATTCCTGGTGCCCTGGGAATGGCTCATTAAAAAGTCCAGCTCATGGTACCTCCCAAGGCAGTGGGGCAGCAGACCCCTTCTCTGGACCTCTTGTCCTCTGCAGCTTTAGAGGACACTTCCACTAGCCCTGGATGGGAGTAGGCATGTCTGGACAGACAGGTATTGCAAGGGAAAAAGAAAAAGAAGGGAGGAAAGAGAAAAAGACACCAAGAAAGAAAGAGAGAGAGAAAGAAAAAAATGTATTTTTCCTACTGACTTCCACCTAAAATTCTTAAGGATGTTGAAAACGTTTATTCAAGTGGGGAAACTGAGGTACAAAGAGGCATGGAGCAGAGAACTGATGCACTCTTCTCCTGTTATGATTGTAGCTGGACCAGGGAGAGACACTGCGGGGGATGAAATCCAGGCAGAGGGATGGATGCCAGGTCCCATCAGTGGTGGCCTTGGAGCTGCTGCTTTTGCATATCCCTGGCTTGAACACTCAGCTCCCAGTTGCCTGTGACTCCCAGAGCGAGAGCAGAATCCGCTTGGAGGAGCATGGCACAGCCAAGCAGAAAAAAAGGTCAACTGCTTCCCGCCCTGTTACCCTCCAGGTTGGAAGTGGGGAGAGCTCTCCCCGGCACCACACAGCACTGCAGATCTTCCCTGGGCTCATCATCCCCCTGATAATTATTCCACCAGGCCGTACGAGGACACAAAGGCAAAGACCCCTTCGGGCCAGCACGTAGCAGAAGAAAGCGAAGGGGAGGACAAGCCGCACGCTCCCGTTCACCCTGTCTCCTGGAGAAAAAGAAATCCAACCAGCCAGTCCCTTCCCCATGACCTGAGCTCACCCTCCAGTCCAGGAAACTTTATGGGTTGTGACACAGGACAGGGTTTGCAGGAGCGGGGTTGCGGTTTCTCAGGATGCTGTGAACTGGAGGGTATTCTGCATAGGTTCAATGTCATTTCAGGGGGCTGGGATTTTTGCCTGCTGTGTTGATTCAATGTGACAAACTCATTCCTTTTGCAACCCAGCTGCATTTAACCAAATGGCAACCTCTGTCCTAGGCTGAGATGTGGCATTTGGGAGGCCAGAACTGTCTCTCTCAGTGGGATCCCACAACCACATTCACTTAAACAGGTCATGGTAGACGTCTGGTCCTTTTCTGTTCGTCCCAAGCTTTATGGAGTGACCCCAAAGATGAACACACAGCCTCAGACCTGGCTTTCACACTTTAGCTCAGCATCTCAACCTCTTTCTGTCTCCTTGGCTCCGTGCACCCACTGCAAACCACCCGACTCTGCCCACTATAGGCTGCCTCTGCAGCGCTGTTATACGCATTGCCTGCTCTTTCCTGTTGTCTCCATGCTTTGAGGAGCTGCACTTATTGTCTGGAGCCCTTGCAGTGATAGAAAGTTAGGGGTCCATCTCCAAATGGCCTCTATATCCCAGCTTCTCCCAGGTCACCAGGAGGTGGAGACCTTCTGGCTGGTCACAGATCTAACAGCCAGCTGCCAAGTTCAGCTCCTTGAAGTCCAAGCAGGTTTGGGACCAAGTCACTCATGCTCACGCAGAATATCTGCTGAGCCCCAGAAGACCATCCTAGACAAACCTCCCATACTATCCACCCCCTGCAGCTCCTGCTTCCCACCACTGATCAGCACACAGGAGCAAAACCTCCTCTTTAATATCCTAAGGTGTCCAAGAGCGGCGCGCCAGGGACATATTTGAGCCCTGCAGGAAAGAAAACATTGCTTTACACCCTGAGTGAAGGGAGAGCTTTGCTTTTAACGGAGCATATGCCATCTGTTCCCGTCGCCCACAGATCCGGCCACGCTGCGCGGCCGCGTCACTGCACTGCCAAACACAAGGCATTAGCGACAGGCTCCAGCAAGGCAACGTTTAACCCTCTTCCATCCTAGACGGGATGCTGCTGCCAGGGCAAAACCAGACAGCAGGGCACCCTGAAGACCATCGCACCTGAGGTGGCATAATGTGGGGCTGGGAGCTCCAAGATGGTGCCTGATGACGTTGCTTGCAACCTCCCTGGGAAATTCTGCATCCAAGCAGGGTCATCTGCATGATTCAGGCAGAAGGACTCGGGCACACACAAGCTTGCAACGCAAAGGGAAGACAGCCAGGTTTGGCTCACTGCTTCTGGCCTTGGCCCATCCTGTTGTCACCAGGAAATCCCTTGCACACCCACAGCAGGAGGTCTTCAGCAGCAAAAGAGCAGGGAAACTCCTTTGGGATTGAAACTATCTCTACCGGAGAAAGGACAGACCTGGAGTAAAAAGGGCAGAGGAAAAGCTGTTTCCTATGCTTCCTCCTCCAGCTGAAACCTGCTTCGTTCAGAGAGGGCTCCTGTATCCCTGTTTAATGATCCGCTCTTCATTTACATTTAATTAGAGGAATGAAAGAGCCAATTAAAAAGATCTACACTAAATGCAAACAAAAGGGATCGCTGGTGACTCAGATGCAGGGGTAGAGCCCAGAGCAGTGTCTTTGCAGGCAGCTTAACCAGACTGCCTTAAGGCAGGCTGTAGCCAGAAGGCACCATGCCCTGTGTCCCCTTTTCTGAAAGCTGGGTGGTTGCACCACGATTTGGGCCACTGCATGGATCCAAATTAAACTTCATCCCTGTTTTTCTTTCCTGGAGCTGGCTTTCAGCTGGATCGGCGAGCAGAGTTACTCACCACCCATTGCAGTATCACCGGTGCTGGTATGAGGAGGACAGCAAGACCATTCTCAAGGAGAGGAGGGAAGGCCAAAGCACCCCTCTTAGGGCCAGTTCAGGATGAATTTGGCTCACTCGGATCTCAGAAATGCACCAAAGGGTTCAGCTCCATGGGGACAGCTGCTGTGACGGCTTTAACTTGCACCCTTGACCATTCTTCCCACATCACCTCATCAGCCCTCTTGTGACAGCACTGCTGCCTGTGGGTCCATGTGGCAAATCAGCCTACTAGAGTGATTAAAAACACTTATTCTTTTCCTTTCTTTTTAAGCTGGGCCAACTTCCCATCCAATTTTGCAGGTGATCACACATGCAGCTGTGCCAGCGCTGCTGAGGAAGGAAGGGGAAGCATAAGTGCAGAGCAGTGGAGGCTCAAAAAGCAGCTGGAGACACCACCTAAGAAGCTCAAAGCACATAGACTGCCACCTTCAGCCTTGGTCTCAGGACAATCTCTCTGCCAAGGGTGCAGGCCACATGTTGTTAGGAGCATCTGCCAACACCATGCTCAGCTCCAGACCACTGCAAAACGCAAGAACTGCACAGTTGTTTCTACTCCTTCCAGTGCAAAGCAGATGAAGGGGTAGAAGACCATGACAGCTCATGATCCAGACTTTCCACCTGCATGGCTGGATGAGAGAGGCAGGCTCATAATACGGGTTGGTGGACAGGGCTGTGAGAGCTGGTCCCAGCTGTTCCTGCAGTGTGCAAATCATGTGCAGTGAGGCTGAACGGGCTTCCCATGCTGGTCCAAACCAAGTATGAACAGACCCAGGTGCGTCAGCACAAGCTTCATCCTTCTGTCATGGTTGGATCTCATTAACCCCGGATGAAGAGAAATCTCATCCGTTCTCCTGCAAGCCAGAGCTCATCACCAAGCTCAGCTTCAAATTAAGATAGGCATATGAGGGGGTGGGCAAGGACAGCTACGCACAGCATCCTTTCAATAAGAGATCACGCTCGAAAGGAAGGGACTAATCGGAGGGTAGGAAGGCAACCTCTGGGCGGGGACTGGGGATGATCTTGAAGATGGAGCAGAGAGAAGGATAATCTGAAGACTTGCTGAGGATGGTGTAACAGCAGATCTCAGCAGCCATGAAATGGGAAACCTCCCAAAGGTTTCGACTTACTGAGAGACCCTTTTTATTTTTAATTCCTATGAGTGATTTCTTTGTTTCCTTTAACACTGGGGAAAGAGACAGCTTCAGCAGGAGGAATACTCCAGGATGCACAAACTTTACTAACATCCTCCCTGCAATGCTCTTGTGCTCCAGTCCTTAGAGATAGATCCTGCAGAAAAAACTCTCCTGGAAAGGGGGTGGAGAGGAGTCAGGATGGTGAGGCAGCTTTCAGCAGGGATGGGTATCAGGGCTAACATCAGTACCCCATTTTAACCCAAAGACAATCACTTCAGTTATAGCCAATGGCAAGGTTGTACTTGAGCTGAGATGTCACCCATAACCATAACTTGTCCTCCAAATGAACTATCCGACCCCTTTGCTAAATATCCTGACTCCTTCCCTTTGATTTCTATTTTGGGACAGGATGAAGCCTGCCCTCGTACCCACCAGCCACCTCGAGCAGCTCTTTGTTGACTAAGAAGGGGAGCTCAGGGTGACTTGCCGAGATGTGAATGTCTCCACTGGGGACAGCTGGAGTTAGTCACTACAGCACACGGGACACCAAGAGCTGATATCCTCTGCTGGTCGCACTCAGGCAGACAGCTTAAAACAAATCTGAGAGCCAGGGCTCATGGCTTAAAGAGATCAGCAAAACATTTACTGACGTGGATGTCCCAGATACAATAATGAGGTGTTATGATCAAACTAAGCTTGGCTATCTGTGATGCAGTGGCACATCCTAAGACTGCTGGTAAATGGATTCCCGTCATTACATGATCTGCCCAGATCTGGGCTTTCCTTCCTTCCAGGGCTGTCAGTAAAGTTTTACAAGTATTGAGCAAGAATTTTCACTTTGGACTCACTCCTCTTACTGGGCTCCCCAGCTGCTTTGTTGCCTTTAGACTTTGTTAAACCAACTCCAACTCTGCTGATGCAGGAGAGAGGAGTGTGTATCTTTTATCAGATATCAACATTGACTTGCTCACCCATAGCTCACACCAAGAGAAGCAGCAGATGCCCCAGCCGTTACCAGGCAGCACACAAGCAAGAACAATCCAGCATTTTCACCTCCACAAATGGAGCATCACAGAGGTGACGGCACCTTCAGAAGATAGAATGGAGGCTTCTCCACCAGAGAATCTATTATTAAGACCAGACTGCCTGCATGCTTGTTCATCCTGGTGTAAACCCCGAGCTCTTCAACTCAACTCAGCAGAGTGACCCCATCTTTGCACCTTGGCAGCTAATAGTGAACTCTGGCTCACTCTTGATTTAGGATGAAAAAATTCAGTACCAGGTTGATGGCAAATGGAGTAATCAACATGATAGATAGAGACATCCTTAGGGCACAATATAGTTTATCACTGAAGTACTGAAAACCTACATTGGGAGACTAAAGATATTTTCTCTGCACCACCCACCCGCCTCTTTTAATGCTGGATGATCCCTCTCTTTCTAGCTGCCAAGCAGCCTCAGTGCAAGGGTGTCACCCTGTAAGAGACTGATCCTTTTCCTAAAAGAGAAGTAACTCCACAATCAAACTTTAACCATAGCGACCACTGGAGTATTTATTAACCATCGTGGTTATTTATATCCAGTCTTACTAAGAGCTATCTTCACAGCTCAGGGAGTGCTGGTGCCAGGCACTGTACATCTGTTTTCTAAGAAAGTGCCAATTGCTCGAAAGATCTGAGTCAGAATAAAGAAAGAAAAGAATAGGAGGATAAAACCAAAATTAAGTGCGCCACGTTCACAAATACCTTGACTTCTTCAAGGTCATGAGCAGATGAAGGAACAAACCATAGGCCTCCCTATGAGGATTTGGTCCAGCATCCTTAGGATCTGCTCCCCAGCACAAAACCACAGCTAAACTGGGTACAGACGCCCATGTCACGTAGCACAGATGACACACTCAGAATATAAAATTAATTTCAGCATGCTGCACCGTAAAAAACACCCACATAGAATGAAGTTTCATCTAACATTATTTTTTTCTTTTTTTTTTGGCAAAAATACATAACTGGCAATACCAGATGTTTCACAAATTCATGCATTCTATCAACTTGTTTGTCTTCAGTAAAAGCAAAATCCATTGTAGAAATATACAGTCAATATTTGGGTTTTTCAACTCACAAATATTAGGGAAGGGGACTGGCCCAAACCTTCCCTCCATTTTATTTTGTCAAAACCATCATCCAAACTAAAAACAACGCATTCGGTTTCCAGGTTCAGCAAAAGGTTGTGTTCAGCCCCGAACACTCACAGCCCTGAAGCGTCCTTGATCTCTGCAGCTCTGTTTCCATCTCCCCCCCCACATCCTCTGGATGCAAACCACTGCCCTCCTCTGCCTGGTGCGCATCTGGAGGAAGCATTTCCTGCAAGAGGCCTGTGGATTTACACCACACTTCGCAATTATAGAGACACATTGCAAAGCAACACTCGGGAGCACGTGGATTATGGAGGGCCCACTGGCTAAATGACCCATGGCTGTCATTTCTGTGTATCTTTCAAATGTTTGTTGAGGAAACGTATTAGGCTTTTTACTTCTTAGTCCCCTTTCAAGAACAAACAAAAAAAATGTGTTGTGCCTCAGGCAGTCTCTTTATTATCTTACACACAGTTCATGCAATAAAGTCCGTTAATTAAAACATGAATATTTAAAATGGCTTTCAAGAATGGCAGCCTTATCTCACCAGAGGGGAGAAGAAAGAAGACGGTAAAAGAAGGGGGGAAAAAAGTGGTAAAGAAAGGCAGGAGATAGTTCATTTTGCTAGAGGAGCATTCAATTATTTAATTGCTGAATGAATGCATTTTTCCCAGCTAACCCTGATGTTTATTTGCAGCGAGAGGGTCAGGGTGGAAAAAAGTACAGAGGGAAGGAGCGGGGGCGAAGCCGAATAGGTACGTGAGGTAGGCAAAGCTGTGGTTTTTGTCAGTGTTGCCTTTTGAAGTGGGGACTTCCTCAATGCAATGGTCCTGTGAAAGCAGAACAGCCTCAGTTGTCTGCTCCACTGGGGCTGCTCCGACAGCGCAAAGAGATTGGACAGTGAGATGAAACTCAGCATCCCAACACCTGCCTTAGAGTGAATTTGCTTCTTAAAAGCATATCAAAGGATCTTGGTTTAATGAGAAACAGCCCCCACGATGGAAAGACAGAGAGAGCAATGGTGCATATGGGAGTCGGAGGTACCTGTCTGCACATACAAACCAGCACGCAACTGGAGACACATCAATGAGCTTGCATGTGCTCAGTGGGTCTTGTGCACATCTGAGCTGGGATGTGGGGAAGGCAGGAGTGGAGATGTTGAGGAGCAACCAACAGTCTCCAAAGCCACAGCCTTCCACCAAAACTGCCCCAAAACCCAGTGCACCTGCTGCAAGGATAGATACTGCAAGCTCTCCCATTGATAAGCCACACATCGGGCAGTGGAGAAAGGGCTTTAAAGAAGAGATGGTGGTGCCTAGGGGTGCCCTGCTTCAACCCACCATTCAAACATGTACTGGACTTCAAGCAGATCAGGAGCCTTTTACGGAGCCAGAGAAGGCTGCTGTATGCAGTGCACTCCTTTGCTGTGGGAGGGCAGGGCAGGGGAAACGTCCCACCAGCAATGGGCTTGGGGATAACTTTGGATGACTGCAGTCTCAACACAAGTCTTTGCTTTGTCCCCTCTGAGTCCCAGTGCAGTTTGTCCTTTTCCACCAAGCTATTAAGCCACACTGGAGAATCCATCAGCTCTTGGGGGATTAACAGAAGTTGTACTTTTCAAGGGAAGGATCCCATAAGTATAAACAAAAACAGCTTCTTCTGCAATGCACCGTGAGGCACTCACTTTCCAGATGGGCCTCATGGTGCATTTTGGAAGAAACATGGAAAGGGTGAAGCATGAGTCAGCCTCTTGTTCCTGCAAAGAGTTTACACGCTGCAGGTCTCGACGGACACGCAGCTTCTCTTGAGTGTGAAGTGGCATGCCCTGCTTCTCTCTGTGCATCTGGTTATGTGCATGGGGGTCTCAGCTCCTGGATGTGTTCATAGGTGTGTGCTGGCACTCACATGGCTGTGGGGGTGTGCAGGGATGGGGATGTGCAGTAGTCGTACGCATGCACACGTTTCCAGTCTCATTTACCTGAGTGTATACCCACCTCAGAACATGTACGACTGTCTGCTCAGCTCTGTGTGTGTGTACAACGATTTATTGTCAAGTTTGCATGTGCATGCAGGTACATGCACGCTCGTTTGTATAATCTGCCTACCTTGTGTGGTTTTACACTGCTGTGTGCAGGTATATGTCCATATACATGCACACTTGGGCATCCATGTATACACTCATGAGCCTGTGCCTGTATATACATCCCTGTGCGAGTATATCCACGTACCAAATCAAGCCTGTGTATCAGTACATCTGACTCTCTGGACATGCGTGAATGGAGACGTGTGCTGGTGCAGTTGTTTGCCTATCCAGGCATCTCTGGGCAGGACCTGCCTGTGCACAGACATTGAGGTGCTGGAGCGTGTCCAGAGAAGGGCAACAAAGCTGGTGAGGGGTCTGGGGGACAAGTCTTATGAGGAACGACTGAGGGAACTGGGGCTGTTTAGCCTGGAGAAGAGGAGGCCCAAGGGAAACCTAATCACTCTCTACCACTACCTGAAAGGAGGGTGTAGAGAGATGGGGACTGACCTCTTCTCCCTAGTGACAAGTGATAGGACGAGAGGAAATGGGTTCAAGTTAAGCCAGGGGAGGTTTCGGTTGGATATTAGGAAAAAAAAATTCACTGAAAGGGTTATCCAACATTGGAATAGGCTGCCCAGGGAGGTGGTGGATTCGCCATCCCTGGAGGTGTTTAAAAAAAGGGTAGAGGTGGTACTTGGGGATATGGTTTAGAAGTGGTTTTTGTCAGGTTAGGTTAATGGTTGGACCTGATGATCTTAAAGGTCCCTTCCAACCTCAATAATTCTATGATTCTATGATTCTACGAGTACATTCCAGCTTGCTGAGGGACTGGGTAGAGCTGGAGGTGGGGGAAGGTTTTGCATTTCTGGTGACAAAAAGTGTGGCTACATCTCTAACACTAGCTCAGTGGGATGCAGCCAGGTGACAGCATGGACAGGCTGTCAGGTCTGTGCATGCCTCAGGCTCATGGTTGCACCTTTGAAGAGGGATAGAGGTTTGCTGGCTGTTGCCTCCTTGGCTCCCTTCTCTCGCCCAGTTGATGCATGCTCTCAGTCAAGCAACGGAAACCCAGCAACACCATTCATATTTTATAACTGCTGCTTCTGGCTCTTCCCCATCACCTTTTCATTTCTTTTCTTTTCCTACTGAAGTATTAAAAAACATTTCTTTGAGTGCACAGTGCCTGCCCTTCCCCAGCCACTGCTCACTGAGAGGAGCTCTCTTCTGAACCAGAGAGAAAAGGTGCAAGACAAATACTCCCCCACAAACCTTTGAAGGCTCCAGCACTATGTATGGCATTTCTCCCAAGGCCTCCTGCCCACCCCTACCTACCCAACCCTGCTCCAGTGAGCAAGACCCCCTCGTACTGTGTGACCCAGATGTTTCCACAGGGCTGTGACCTACACACCAGCTGCTCTGGGCATGGCATCATGAGAAACATGCCGCAGAGCAACCCTGCAGTTCTGGAAAAGGCTAGTGCATGCTGGGCTTGTACTCAAAGGGCTCTCACTCAGAGAGATGCTCCCATCCCACAGCCACACACCATCGAATGTCCTGTCACACAACCTGACATGAGGCCCCTGCCTCTGGAGGAAAAGCAGTTGGCAGACCTGGACAAGAGGCTGTTGCCTTTTTCTGCCTGTTATCCTTTAGACTGGCAGAATATTCAGCTGGAAGTAAAAGCTAAATGAAACATGAGTAAAATAGTACTGGAGCAGGTAAGGGAGTGATCTCTGGAGGCAGAAGTAAATAGACATTTCACATATTCAGCCATATTTATAACACGCAAAGAGTCAGGGGCTACTTGCTCTCTTAAAAAGGACATTGGGTCTCTGATATGTGTGTCTCAGAAACCACTGCTGTTCTCTGGAGAGACTCAAGCCCCATGGATCAGTGTTGTGTTTTTTACCCAAAACATGTTGCAAACTCTGGCTCTCCCCTTGCTCTGCTCTTGGGATAATGCTTACTTGTCATATGTCCCTTTGACTCCAGCACATGGCACAGGAACACCGTCAACCGCAGGAGAAAAAGTGCAACCCCAAAATGAGGTTAACCCAACAGCTGCAGTAGGACCATGTGGGAGAGGTCCCAGGGCACCCGCTGAAACACTGGTCCAGGTTTCCTTTCTAGGCAGCTCCCCAAACAAAGGAGTTCACCACTTTCGTCTGCCTGATTTATATTCCTTCAACCACTAATTTTTGAGGCCAGTCCCACCTCAAAGATATGCTCAGTCCATGAAGGTTCCTGGTGAGCATGTGGTCAGCCTAAGTGATCCCCCTCATCAAAAAAATAGCTAGTACAGCAGTTATCTAGTTTATTTGGCACAACATCCAGGCCAGCAATACTCCAGATATGTTACCTCCTGTCCAGAAAATGACTAGGGGACCCAGGAGGGTGCTGGTAGCAGGACAGGTCCAGAGACATTCACGGAAGATGAGGGTCATGAAGGATTTGTATATGAGCAACAATGAGAGGAGCTGGGATGGTCACAGTAGGGGATTGCCACATAGTAGGAAATGAGGCTTCATCCTTTTCACTATTCACAAAGCTCTATTTTTAGAGCTTTAGAGTAGAAGGGACAGCGTGCCACCTTGCCCTCCCTACTGGCAAGTTTGGGACTGATACATGAGGCTCAGGAGTGGAGAAGTAGGTGGACCATTGTGTTTAAAGGCATGGAAAGGCTTTTAACTACTCTCTTCCTCTGCCTTGCAGCAAGTAAAACCCACCAAATTATGCCAGGGTAAAACTCCCACGGAACTTGTCACCAGCTCCAATGACAATAGGCTCAAAACATGGCACTGCTGAGCTGCCCATGGGGCAGGGACACCAGGGCTGGTAGGAGGGAAGGGACTGCACAGTGGTGTGTTGCATGCAAGAGCTGCTGAGCGAGAAAAGCCATCCCTGCCATGACAGCTGGTGGGATCCATTGTGGCTCTCCCCCGAGGTCTGTTGTTCTCCTTGATGGTTCCTCAGCTGCGGTAGGTCCATGGGGGCAGGTGGCTGAGCTCCCCGAAGGGGCTTCCTGATCTCCTCCGTGGCCCAAAAGTGCAGAAGCATGAAAAGCAATCTCTTTAAACACCTCTATATAGTTACCTGGGGACTGTCCTGGTCCCTGCATATTTTCTTCTTCAGCAAGTACCCCCCCGGCAAGCCAGCAGTCTTTCTGAGCAGCTCCTCTGCTGCTCGCTGTCTGCCTTCCTGTTATAAACATTACCGATCCCGAGTCACACCACCACCCGTTGATCTTGGCTGGCCCTAATGCACAGTAGCTAGCTGAATTTCAGGCCGATTAAAGAAGAAACCCCCAGAATTTAAAATCTAGACATGGGAGAGCAGAGTCTGGGGAGGTTAACAAGGCTGAGCATCTCATTTCTGTGAGGAAGGTGGACAGCCAGGTTTAGACATTGCGTGGCTGGGTCACGTTGAAAACATCGCAAACACCTCCAGGCTGAATCACCCCAGCAGGGTGATGCTGGCGCTGGACCTGACTCTTCACAATTCGGTTGCAGCATTCACAGATTGAGTATGTGGCTACCCATGGAGCACAGCCTCGTGGGGTTGCTCCCAAGTTAAGAGTCGCTCCAAACCCAGAACTCCCTGAAAGATGTGCTGTCCAATGTTTAACAAAAAGTGTACAGCACAGAAGGAAGCTTTGTAATTCAGGACATTAAAATGAAAAAAAGCCCAAACCAAAACAAAACCAACAAACTAAACAAAGAAGGAAGAAGGAGCATGAGGAAGAGAGGGTTTTGTGTGCAGAAATGAATTATCAGTCAGGTTTATTGATGTTCCTTTGACTGACCTCATGCAAACAGGACAGAAGACAAACACTGAACAAGCCCAGCTGTAAATAGCAGCCCTGGCCCATCTGCCATGGTGCTTTGCTGCTGGGCATGGCCTGTGACATCTTTTCAAGCACATGTCCACAGCTTGAATTCTTGTGCAGATGTCTCCTTAGTCCACCTCTGTAGAGATTACTAACCCACTGACTTTAGGGAGCTTAGTAATAGTCCCAGGTTAATAGGCACCAAGAGCACAACTAGTACCATCCTCATGGACTGGAACTGTTCATGGGGACTGGACTGTCTCTCCCCTGGCAACTCCCTCCACCAGGACTATTTTGCCTGTAGGTAGATACACATCCACAGCATCCCTGTATTCTAGCCTGATTGCCCCACAAGGCAATAACATTAAAGCCAAGAAGCTCTGTGTAGAACAAAGAGCTGCTTCCTTCCCCATCTGGGCTTTATGCTGGGCCCTTACCGAGGTTACTGATAGCCAAGCTGAACCTGCACTGCAGTCTTCCCCGTGGCACATATCCTGCAATGGCTTTCTCCCACACCTCTACTTCTGACCACAGAACTAGTAGAAATGGGATTCTGATCGTGGTCTTGGTCACACCAACAAGTTTAATTGAAAATGGCCGACAGAGTCAAGTTATGGCAAGGAACACCAAAACTAGACCTCGATTTCATCCAGTAGGAGCATGGGACAACTCATAGCCTTGTACATGAAGTGCACACAGACCACTGAATAATGCTTGTCCTGTGGCTGGGTTTAACCTGGGGGAGCAGGAGGCACAGGAAGACATGGTGAAGTCATCATATCCCATGTCCTATCGCAGCCTCCAATAGATCTTGAAGCAGAAACTCTCTGTAGGTCCTCTTGTGCATCAGAGCCCGGATAACAATAGCATGAATCTTTGTCTTTCAGTCTTCAGATTCAGGAGCAGGACCAGTGGAATCAAGTAGAGAAAGCACGCATGCTCTTAGCTGTTTATCCTGCTTTCAGTACCATAAGCTGAACTTCACTGTCTTCCTCTGTTTTGGGCACCTTCAACACAAAGATACCCAAACCTCTGACCCCAAAACTAACAATCAAGGAAATGTCATCTTCCATCCAGAAAAAAAAAGCAAACCACCACCAAACATCCAGGCTGGTAGAGACCAAGGCATCCCCCTCTTCATCCAGTCAAGGTGACAAAACCAGGGACCTGCACCAGTAAGTCTCCCTTCTATTTGATGGTAATTTCATCCCTGTGCTTTAGGACCTTACTAAACTTCTTGCACGCACATATCCATTGTCATATCACCTCCATGCACGCAAAACTGTTACAGCACTTGCAGGAATCAACACCAGCCTCTCTCTGTGCCTGTTCCCCATTGCTGGTGGTGTTCATGCAGATCAAAGCCCACGTCTTGCAGGGAGAACACAGCTCAAACTGCCCCAGAACTGACGGGACAAAGCAGCCACTCTGTCAGGGCAGCCCCGTTTCTTCAGGAGGATGGATCTGTAGCTTTCACCGCTCCAGGTCCCTTCCCTTCCTTACTGCTTCTAAACACTGGGAACATCCCAAGGCAGTAACTGTTTGTTTAATGGCATGGACCACTCAAGACCTATTGAGAGCATTCAGCTTAATGAGGTGTGTGACAATTATTGCTCTATCAAAACTAGAGCCAGGGAACAAAAAGAAATATATTTTAACTCAACAGATCTGCAGTTCTGATGATGTGCTAAAGGACGTCCTTTCCTAGTCTGGCTGTCTCACCCTGCTGGAAGGCTGAAATGTAGGATATCAGTATCAGATTGCTGTCTGCAGCCAGTGCAAGAAGAGAGTGTACTACATGGAAATTTGATGACTGGAGGTGACATTGGCAGAGCCACCCCAGGGATACACAGTTGCTGAATCCTCCCCAGATTAAAGTGTCACAGAGCCACACTAAATGATACCTGCTGAGAATCCAAAACCAATTTTCTAACCTATTTATCCCAAGCTTGCTTCAGTACTGTCTTGGGGGATGATGGGCTCAGAGAGGACAGAATCAGCACCCGTAGATGTTGCAAAATTTCACTGATTATCAGAACAGAAAAAAGGAAAATATGGGAGAAGAGGTGAGTTGCAGAGGTGATAGCGATGCTCTGGAAGAAGTGTGAAATTTACTGCTCTGCCCAAGATGGAAAGAGATTGCTGTGGTTTAGAGCATCCGTGTTCACTCTCAGAGTACTCATGGATAAGTTCTCAACCCTGTTAAGCCTCTGTTCCCAGCCTGTTAGACAAATATCAGAGCCCTTCTCCCCTCCTGGGTTTGTCATCTGCTAGACCTTTAAGGCATCTCTGCTAAGCACCACCTCTGCTAAGTCCTGGCTTCACCCAAAGTCTTTGGGACCTGCATCTCGATAGAGAAAGCCAGCACTGTAAAAGGGAAAACTCCATTTCAAGGAAACCTGGGAGAAACCCTAGAACTATATCCACCATGAGAGACAGGATCCACCACGTCAGGGAGCTCAGTGCCAAGGAAACCCATGGAAGTCATAGATTCATACAATGGTTTAGGTTGGAAGGGACCTCGAAGATCACCTAGTTCCAACCCCCCTGCCATGGGCAGGGACACCTCCCACCAGACCAGGTTGCTCCAAGCCCCATCCAACCTGGCCTTGAACACCTCCAGGGATGGGGCAGCCACAACTTCCCTGGGCAACCTGGGCCAGTGTGTTACCATCCTCAGAGGGAAAAATTTCTTCCTAATATCTATTTTAAATCTCCCCTCTTCCAGTTTGAAGCCACCACCCCTCGTCCTATCCCTACATTCCCTTGTAAAAAGTCCCTCTCCAGCTTTCTTATAGGCTCCCATTAGATACTGGAAGGCTGCTATAAGGTCTCCCTGAACCTTCTTTTCTCCAGGCTGAACAATCCCGAGAAGTCGGGCACCTGACTTTGAGGCACCTTTGAGGTCAGGCACCTCAAAGGTGAATCAGGCACCTGAAAAAAAACATGGATCCAGTTCCCCTTGGAAAGACAATGTTTTCAATTTTTCAGCCTGCTCCCATCACTTAAATACATCACATATTCAGAGTGGGTGGTGAAAAAAGCCAGGAGTGTCTCTGTGCACGCTCCCTTCTGTGATATTAGCATCCTTATTCTCATATTCAGCAGTTACAGTTGTAAAACCACACTGCAGATGTGATGATTTTGAATCTGGTGTCTGTGTTTCCCTGCATCTAAATTTCCCCCCTATATTCCCATACAAAACATTTTGGGGCAGCTGCTATGGATCCTGAATACAAGAGGATGTTAAACAATGGCAATCTTTTTCTTTTTTTTTTTTTAAAAAAAAAGCATAACTGAAAAGCTGGGCCTTTCACCAGGCTGCCACTCATTAAATTACCCGTAAAAGTCCCCTCATAGCAATAATGGGAGTAGTTGCCTGTGAAACTCCCTCGGCAACTGGATGTAAATTCCACCTTCAGTCTCCCTGCCACAACAATAGTGCATTCAGACGGTAATTGCTGATGTTTCTGCATTGTGATCATGTCCACAAGCTGTTGGGTTCACAATGGAACTGATCACTTTATTTTTCTCATTTTTCTTTCCCTCCCACCACCTCCTAAACAGGACATCTCCATGCAGACGCATGCACAAGTGAATTCAGTGCTGAAAAAGTGGCACGGACACAGGAAATCTCTGCTCTGCCACTGGGAAGACCTTGGTACTCTTATGCTCATGACTAATTCTATCTGGTATCCAATGATAGGGTGTGTGGGAATAGTCCAAAGCTGCACCAGAGGAGGTTTAGACTGGACGTTAGGAATCATTTCTTTACTGAGAGGGTGGTCAAACACTGGAACAGGCTTCCTAGAGAGGTGGTTGATGCCCCAAGCCAGTCAGTGCTATAGAGGCTTTTGGACACTGCTCTTAATAACATGCTTTAATTTCTAGTCGGCCCTGAATTGATCAGGCAGCTGGACTAGATGGACATTGTAGGTCCCTTCCAACTTAACATGTTCTGTTCTGTTCTGTTCTGTTCTGTTCTATTCTATTCTATTCTATTCTATTCATAGAATCACAGAATCGTAGAATTGTCTAGGTTGGAAGAGACCCTTGGGATCATCGAGTCCAACCATCTACCCTACTCTACAAAGTTCTCCCCTACACCATATCCGCCAACACCACATCTAAACGTCTCTTAAACACATCTAGGGATGGTGAGTCAACCACCTCCCTGGGCAGTCTATTCCAATGCCCAACCACCCTTTCTGTGAAAAATTCTTTCCTAATGTTCAGTCTAAACCTACCCTGTTGGAGCTTGAAGCCATTCCCTCT
>VZSZ01001128.1:97811-180323 GCA_013398815.1 Ibidorhyncha struthersii | reverse complement strand
TCAGTCCATTGGGACCTCCCCAGTTAGCCATGATTTCCTGTAAATGATGGAAAGCGGTTTGGCGAGCACATCTGCCAACTCTTTCAGCACTCTTGGGTGTAGCCCATCCGGTCCCATAGACTTGCGTGCATCCAAGCGGCGTAGCAGGTCACTGATCTCTTCCTCTTTGAAGACCTCTTTCTTAAGGTCTTTAATGACTCCAGAGGAAAGCAGTGGGGCAGGCAGGGCTTGTACAGATCACAGAGATCTGAGTGTTTAAACTGAGTCAGGAACCCCCTCTCCAGCACCCAGGAAGGAGTTACTCACCCTTGCCTCATCCATAAAACACTCCACTGACTGCGTGCAGGAGGGACAACCCCATCGAGAGCTGCCTGTATGGGTCACTGCAGGAGACAAGGTGGTGAAGGTCCCCTGTTTGCCAGGTCCCAGGTTCTGTTCAACCTGCTCCTCCAGGAGCTGTGAAGCAGTATCAGCTCTTGCTCACCGCTGTTGAGGTTTGGACTTAAGCATGGGAGATGTCCGGTAAATTCCCCAATGCTTTTAGCAGGGTAACACAGGAAAATTTTACACATGAGCAGAAACCAGCCCTTCCTTCCCCCATGTTTTGCTGGTGATCTCTCACTGTATCCTAGCTCTGCTCTCAAGGATGTACAGACTAGACACCAGGGACAAACACAGATGGAGAAGTGAGGAGCTGGAAAGCAGCACACCTTCCCCAAACATACTCAGCAAGTCCATGCCAGGAGGAAGGAGAGGCAATGAAAATGCACCCATCCAACTCCCTTTGCTATTTGGTTGGCAAATCCAAAGTGGAGGCAAATCCAAAGCCAAACACCTTCATCTGCAAGTTCAGCTGTTGTTTGGGCCTGAGGGACTCTTGCAGGAGGAATAGAGCCTGTGTGGTAAGAATGACCTTGAAGAGGTCAAGGAGAGGCTTGAGAGCCTGCCCCTGGGCAATTTACTCACAGTTCTTTATCAGTCCCTGAGCTTTCATGGTCACTAAAGCTCACCACAAACATAGGAAATGACTTATCAAGTTATTTTGGTCCTGGGGGAGGTTCAAGTGGAGGAGAGCCGTGCCACAACATGATTCCTGCAGTAGGGAGGATGGCAGCTGATTCATTTACCCCTATGCCTCTGGCACATATTCCACACCAGGGACCCCCTTCAGCAGTCGCTCAGCCACCAGTCCAGGCGGAAGCTCAGCACTGCTGAGGAGACATCATGTTTCAGCCAGCAGAAATGGCCAAGCGTGAAACAAAGCTTCCCAACAACAACCATGGTTTGGAGGATGTGTCCTGCAATGAGAGATTTATGGAGTTCAGCCTACATAATGCAAGTTAAGAAGCGACTTGTTCATGGGACTATAAATGCCTCTCCAAAGAGTGGAGAATGGACACTACACAACTTCTTAATCTAGAAGACAGAAGTACAAAAACATCTGAGGGCTGGAAGGTGTAACACCACTAACAAAACAGAGGAGAAGTGATGAGCATGTGTGAGGAAGGAGGGTCTGTGTTTGTTCAGAACAATGGGGACAGCAAACAAATGGAAATGTTTATCAGGGAAGGCAGAAAACACCCATCACTTCAGACCAGCAATATCTTGATTTTTTTTTTTTTTTTTTTTGAGAACTAAGAAGCTCCATTTAAATCTCAGTTTCAAGTTCTTTGCTGAAATGAATTTGTCAAATTCTCTGGCTGAGACATGAAACCAATCAGACTCATTCATCATAAAAATCCATCCATCCCTGGAGCCATGTACTTTACCAGGGAGTAAATAATGTATTTCAGGGGCACACATTTAACCCTGTTTCACAATCAGCATCTTGGATCCTTCCAAGATGGGGATATGAAGAGCAGAAGGACCAGAGTGTGCTGGTTAGCTCTTTGGGACACCAAAATGTGACAGCACTGCAATAGCCTTCCAGGAACAGACTACGTGGAGACAAGACTAATTAGACATTCATTAAGTGCCTAACTCTGCACAGCATTTAAGAACACATTTAACCTTCTCTCATTACAATGTCACATCAGCATCCCTTTTAAAGCTCCAGCTCTGATTATAGTGAAGCCAGCTAACATTTGGAAGGGTCACCAGGATTTTCAGACCTTGAAGTCCCAGTGCCCCATGTTTCAGAAGCTTTCCCATCTGCAATTTCCTCGTGTCCCCCCTCAAATCCGTGTCAGAACCTATTCCAGGAATGTTAATTTGCATTCCCAAAAGAGAGTTCACCTCTAAACATCAGGACCTACAACCAGTCTCTGCCTTCTTCCCATGTTTCCTGACTCAGCTAAGGGAGATCTGAAGCTGGCCAAAAATATTTCTCCTTTGAATTGTCTTCTCCTAGAAAAAAAATCCCTTGTTCAAGCCTTCCTGGAGCAGCAGCTTGAGGTAGCTGCACCAAGGAGGGGAGATGTGGGGAGCAGGCTGCTGCTGCCAATACATTTCCAAGTGTGTCTTGCTGATCACCAGGACAAGCTCCATGTGCAGCAAGACACCGAAATATCTCCTGCCGCCTCTGCACCCTGACAGATTCTTCCCACCCCCACCACCGTTGCTGTAACCTCTGCAACGTCTGCGTGGGACATCAAGTGCAAAGAGGGTGTCTCACTAAATCCAGGAATTAAATTTGGAGTGGTCTTTCCTTCCTCCAGACACTGAAGAACACATGCTGTGGACAAGGCAGGATCACTTCAGCAGAGTTACCTTGTGATGTCCCTTGTAAATGACCACAAACATCCCTATGTACCTGAACCAAGTGTGAACTCATTCCATGAAATCAGGCTGTCAGTTGGGTTTCTTGAGTGTCCCAGTAGCTCTGGAGCAACAGGATCAGTATGCCCGCTTCTCTACCATGGGTGGGAGATCGGTGGCCTGAGTTGGCAGCAGAAGTTCATCTCCCAGCTCTGCTCTTTCACCACCAAAGCAAATGTCCAGCCTAACAGATCTATTCTTGGCCTGTGAGTGACTTTAGAGAGCAGGGAGAGAGCACAGTCTAATCCAGCACACAGACACATAAATGCATTCTCCATCCTTCATTATACCCATGCCCAGGGATGGAGAGTGAACCTTTTCAAAGGGATCTCACCCACAAGCTGTGAACCAAAGCACAGCTTCTTCCAAGGCAGCATCTCTGTAGGTTCGCACCCACTCGTTTGCTTTGGAAATATCCCAGGGATAGAAGAAGCATATCAGGAAAAGTCAGGCTCCACATTTTGGGGTAGTATCTGGGTATCTGACAATTCCTTATGTGCCTTGAAAGTCATCAGACTGGATTAGTACAATACAGGCATGCACCCTTGTTCAAAGATGAAAGTATCAAAACAGGCCCAGAAACAACAAATTACTCGGGAAAGAGCAGGGCGGGGGGAGGGGGGAAGCGTGAAGCACAAAAAAAAAATCTAGAAATACAATCAGGACAACAATGACAGCAATAATCAGCATCAGCACTCAGAAATCAGGAACCCTATCAAAATATTCCACCCACAAAATGCTGTTAAGGGATCGCTGGCTCTCTGTCCAAATTGGATCTCGCCTCCATCTTCCTTATCAAGCCTTTGCAAAAAATCAAAACAGACAGAGTGACAGACAGAGCAGCACGTGGAGAGGCCAGGCACCCTGCAAACATCACTTCTATGTAGATGGCGTCCCACCACTGAAGATGATAATTCTGTATCTCCAATATGGAGCAGATGTGAGCAGCCAGCAAAAAATTATCTACGTTCTCTACAAATATTTGACACCCAAAAAGGATTTTGATTCAGCCACCTTTGAGCCTCTTTCATATTTATTTTCTGGGAACATTCAAGCACTCAAGCTGGACTAGGAGAGATCTTTACAAAAGCCAATATTAAGCTTGAATGCTTCCGGATTTGCTGAAAATCTTATTTCAAATTTCACCTTTGGTTGCAATGAAAAAGGTCACGCTGCTTGGGTTGAATGCATAAATCATCCAATCAGCAAATGTAAGGCATGACACATGACTTAACGAAGCCCGCATCACTCCGAGGAGGCAGCCAACACAGTACTCCTCGCAAGCTGTTCACACAGGAGAAAAGGGCATTGCAAAGAAATCCAAAATCTGGAGAGCGAATATTGCTGTGTGCTCATAGCCGGGGAGGGAGGCACGGCTGAAGAACTAATTTGCAGGATTTATGGCTCGGCTGTGTGCCTTCATGTATTGATTCACAGATCAGTGAGAAACAAAATCTCCCCCAAAATACACTGACGAAAGCACTAATACCTGATCATATACTAATCTCTCAGCTAACGCCAGACTGCGGTCTGCAAGAAAATCGTGCTGCACAGCTTGGACCTGTGCCTGGTAACCTCTTTCCTACTGCAAGCAAATTTAACCTCCTTCCCCCTGCTTTGAGAAATTCCCCCTGACCGGGAGTGGCTGCAAAAGCCAGGCAGGAGCCTCAGAGTCCAGACCCGGATGGATGCCAGCTTTCTCCCAGTGGCAGAGAACATTTCAGTCCAGCACCTGAAGAAGAAGAGACCCTGGGGTGGGGGTCAGGCATGGGTCTGAACATTGCCAAACTGGAGGCTCCCCTCCCCGCCGCCCAGATTCCTATTTAGCATCACACCTTCGCTTTACATAACCTGCCTGCTGGTCGGTGGGACGGGAGCTGAGAATAAATACATCAGAGCGGATCTGACACTGGCGCTGAAATAGCATATTCGCTGTCGGACCCCCCCAGTTCCCTTCTGCTTTGCATGACACCATAGCACCAGCAAAGACCACATCAGATCTCTGCAAAGAGTATTTCCCTCCCCAGACCAGTGCCCAGATCAGAACGCAGGAGCATCTCACCCTTATTCCTAACCTCTTTTGTCACATCTCTTCCACCTCCCTAGCCCCTTTCCAGCCCATACCATACTCAAGATCATCATCAAAACACTGATGAAATACTTGAGGAATGAGCCCCAGCAAAGGCGTCAAGTAACCCCGCAGAAGCAGTGTGGTGAGTTTTCTTTTTGAAAGCCTTCAGAAGGAAACTGAGGCTGAGAACAAAATGAATGTGCCTTCTGTTGCCGTTCCCTCGCACCAAGACCAGGAATCAAGTTTTTTTCCCATGAATTAAAATGGTTGATAGGGCTGCTGAGTGCAGCCCACCTCGGGAGGTAGCTTGGATCCTGCCTTTTCTAGGACATCTGTAATTACGTTGGAAAACTGCTCGCCCTGAGGTAAGACTCTCCCCTCGGCAACTCTAAGGCTGCAGAAGTAAAACAAGCAAGGCACAAGCCCTGGGAATGAATGAAACAATTTGGGGTATATTTAGGGGAAGCCACTTTGCAATTCTAGTCGCAGGCTCGTAAAAAGCCATAGGGGGTTATCTGACCCACCTATCAATTAGAAAATAAGGTTTTCTTACCAGGCATCCACAGACTCAGACACAGAGGTGATGGGGGCAGTGCGAGACCCAGGAGAGGAGAGTTAAACCAACCCTCCCTCCCAAACGTCCCCAGCCGCTCTCCACTCACCCAAGAACTCTGCTCCGCTGCTGTCCTTGGGGCTGCTCATGCAGTTCTCCAAGTAAATCCCATCCTTATAGCAATCTTCCTTCTTCCTCGTGAGCCCCAGGATCTCGCTGGCCTGATCTAGGACCTCCCCTCCTGAGCAAGAGCATGGGGTCTGCATAATGCCGCATGGGTGGGAGCTGCTGCTGATGGCCAAGCACGCATCCAGCCACTTGCAGAGCATCTGGCAAGCAGCTTTGCTAGGGTTCCTGTTGCCCACCACGAGGTACTCCACCGAGAAGTCCCTCTCCTGAGCTTTTGTGGGTTTCCACCGCACGGGCCAGCTCTCCACCTCTGGTGGAGCGGTCTGCTTCATCTGGAGGAACTGCTTGTTGGACTGGAGGAAGGCATAGCGGGTGGACCCATCACAGAGCTTCAACACATCGTCAAAGCTCTCCATGCCCAGGTAGGTGCGGGTGGACTCCAGGAAGGAGTCAAACTGGTAGGTGCGGATGTGCTGGTGGTCACATGCGCCGGTAGGTTTTAGGATCTTCATGTACAAGGTGTACCTCCGAGGGTCAGGGTTCTGGATAATCCAAGAGCAGAGAGAGGAGTTCAATGGGAAGACAGCAAAGGAGGAGAAATACCCAAAGAATTTCCCCTGGACCAAAGTGGTGCAGGGAGTTTGTGCCAGGTCCAGAGCGACCACGGTCCACACAAAATAGAGTGGCGATACCAAAAGCAGGTTCAGGGCAGATCCAATGCTCCTCATCCTAGGTCTCTGGTCCTCTGGAACTCAAAGTAAATGTCAAGCAGGCGCCAGATCCTGGACATAACAGGGACCAGCTTAGAGGAAAAGTGAGAGTTTAAGAGGCTCTGGATCCGAAATCAAGCCAATCCTCCCATTTCTGGATTTGAGCTCCCTCCTGTGGCCATAAACAACACCTGGAAAAAAGGGAAGGGAAGGAGGAGGGGAGAGAAAGAGAAGATATTTGCAATTTTTTTTTTTTTTTCTGGTGGTGTTTTGGTTTTGTTTTTTTATTAACCCTTTGCAAGGCTGAGAATTCACACAGCATCTCCAGTCCCAGCACATCTCTCACTGCGGGAAGATGCAGCCCCACATCACCATCCCCATGCTAGGTTTTGGGATGTCCCCGTCGCTGGGATGTCCTCACCCCCAGGAGGGGTTCAGCTATGACTCACAGTGGGGGACAACACAACTGTGACCCCTCTTTCCCAGTGTCTTCTGCCCATGCAGTGCCTCTCTGCTGAGCCGAGCAGAGCCTTTGCAGTGATTTCTAACCGTCTCCCTACAGCAAATACCATTGATCTCTGTTTTAGGGAGTTTCCACCCTTCTCCATCCCAACAGAGCCAGGAGGCTGGTTCAACACAGACTTCAGGCTGCACCTGGGAAAGGTGGGCTGGAGGTCTTCATGGGCAGCTGGGTCCTGCCTCCTCTCATCCTCCTGCCAGCCCTTATATTTTTTCCTTCTTTCTGTCTCTGTCTTTCTCTGTCCTGCCTCCTCTTCCACCAAACCAGCACAGGGGAAGGAAGTTGTTGTTCAGTACCCCAACTCTGGTCTAGCCCTAAGCCCAGAGAGGAGGACAGGGCTGGAAGGAGCTGTGTACCAGGGACAGAATAAAAGAAAAAAAAGGGGGGAGTGGAGGCAGATTTTAAGTCTTCCCACATCATGCAGCCACCCTGCCATGTACCCCTATGTGCAGGACACCCCAAAGCCTGCAGTACTGCAGCTGGGCACAGGGCATCTCCGGAGTGTGAGAGTCCTCCCTGCCACCCGCAAGACCTCCTTCAACCCCCAAAGCCCCTTCAGCAAAAGTAATATCCCTCTTGCATTCCCCTATGGGACCCATTCCCTCTAACATTTTCTAGCCCAGATCTCTTCAGCCCAACTGCCCAGACTCCTGTATCCCTCACCATGCCGAAGAGACTCCTGCCCACTCTCCACTCTTTTAATGTCCCTTTTTCTTACCCCACCAGGAAGACCCCACTGTGCTCCCTTCCCCTCATCTGCCCTCTTTCCAGGGGAGGAGAAAGAGGGGGAAGCACCGTTAGAAGCAGGTCTCTCTTTGTTTCGTACCCCCACCCCATGCAGTGTGAACCCTTATGTTTGGGGAGGGGGCCTATTAACAGATGTAGATCCTCAGTGTGGGGGGCAGAGCTTCTCCCACTGCTAATCATACAGCCACAGCTTCTTTTCCTTCTCACCTTTCCAGACGCTTCCTTTCCTGCCCTCTTGGCTCACCCCAGGTAGAGAAAATCAGGAGTTTCCTCTTGGGTGAGGTTTGCCCTGGCCCTGCAGCATTTGTTGCCTTCAAAACAGGGTTGCTGCCCAATTTCAAAAGGACAAATTTGACCACTGGGAGGGAGGTTTCCCCTACCACGTCAGATGACTGACTTGATTTCAGGAGCCTCCGTGGTGCACAGATTACTGAAAAGCAAGTGTTCAGTGCCTCTGCATTGAAGCCTGAGTGCGAGCAGCCCAAATCCTAAGATGCTAACATTGTCCTGGGCTACGACCCCAGAATGATTCAGATCATCTAGGATGTGTTTCTCCATGATCAGGGACCACAGTGGCAGTGCCAGGAAGGAATTCAGGTGAAAGTCTGTCAAGAGGGGCACCTGCTGCAAGGGAGGAAGGAAAATATGTCTTCTCCATCGCAGCCATTGACCCTTCTTACAGCCCCATGGTGTCCACACCGCTCATCCCCAGTCCTACCATCTCCCACGCCGCTGCCAGGCTCTGCCTTCCCAGGCTGCAAACAGAGGAAGCTTTCACAGCAGTCATAAAAAATTCCCAGCAAATCTACAATTCAGGAAGCTAAACACAATCCCAAGAGAGACTGAAAAATAAGACATGAAGCCTATGGACCACCCTGTGCATCTGGGAAGAGATAAGAAGCCAAATGCATCTCCACATTCACCCCTTAGTTTCTCTCCTTGCTCTATATTGAAGTTTTGTCTCTGCATCTCCCCTCTTCTGCAAAAGTCTTTTCTTTCTGGGGAGGAAAGGGTTAGGTAACTTGAAAGTCAGATCCCCTATTTGCAAACTGTGTTCCATCCAAGCTTCAAATCACTGCAGCCTCCGCCAGCAGATTCCTGAGTGTCTGTTAGACCTGACACTAATCAGCATGGAGTCCAAATGCATTTGCACTTAAATTTTTTAAAAGTCAGGTCCCCGCTCCTGTCAGTGCTTTGCAGCCTGCAAAGCTCCGCAGTGCAAATCTCCCCGTGCCAGACTCCTGCCTGCCTCGGGGGCCAGATTTCAGGAACGCAGCCTGCTTAGTGGATGCAAAGCGGTGCTTGCTTGCAACGAAAACCACAGGCGTGAACCAAACATCTTATAAATTTTCCAGAGAGGTCATCCTGATTAGCAGGAGGAGTTGCCTGCAAATGACTGGGAATGCCTTAAATATCAGCTTTTGGTAAGAGAAAGGTGCTTGCTTAGCTGAGACTCCGAAAGGGACTGCTGGTTCACCTCTCCCTTGCTGTTGAGCAGTGCCTGAGCAGCTCGTGCTGTTCATAAGTGGGCACAGCCTTTGTAAAGCCGAAATCTATCCAGCTTTCACACCAATGAGCCAGCTAGGGATCGTCTTAACCTCTGGTCCAGTCCGTGAAGAAACCTGCCTCTCCCGGTTGGAAGCAGGAGCCAGCGGTGCCTCCATAGCAACGAGATGATTAGGAGACAGGGCTTGCGCTGAGATCCGGTCCCTAATGGTGAGTTCAGTGAGTGGGATTCAGCCCAAGCCTCCTGCCCTCCGCAAACCTGATTTTTCTCACGCTGGCCGCAACCCCGCTACTGAATGAGGATGTAGCAAGCATAAAATGCATCCCCCCTCACCGCCCCTCTCTGGGAAAAGCACCGTAAAAGCCAACAAACTTTAACTAAACAGACCTGTTAATGGGACGCTGTGTTACGGTTGTTAGGTCTCAGAATTGATTTCCCCCAAATGCAGTCCCATCTGGAAGGTTTCACCATAAGGAATATAAACATATTTTTTCTCCTTCAACTAATCCTTGCTAAGTGGGAATCTTTACTGAGAGCAGAAGAAGTGAATAGACAAAAGCCCCTCCACACCTGGATCTTTGGCTTAACATGTGTCAGGCCTGGAGGGGAGGGAAGATGCGATGGGCAGCTGACCAGTTGCTGCATTCCGGCAGAGAGATCCATCTTCTACGTTTTAATCCAGAAAAAATCCCAAGGGGCACATATACCAAAGGCTGCAGCCTGCAGCTGGAGAAGTGATATTAAATGCGTGAAAAGACAGATCATTCCAGTGTTGGAGACCACGTTCTTATGGCACACAGGCAAATTTGCCCATATTCCTATGGTTTTTGCCACAGCTACTGTTTAGGTAGCCTGGCCATTTCTGTAATTTTGTGTAATGGGAAAAATCCATGCCTGGTCCCATCCCTTGGTCCAATTTGGAGTACATGCCACCTTTTCTGTCCTTTAATTCCAGTCCTGCACCTGGGAGATGGGTCTGGCAGAGAAACCTTTTCTGGACTAAAACTTAGGAACAGCAGGTGACAGTGGAGTACTTTAGGCTGTCCCTTGCCTGCATCTCTCAAGGACAAAGGGAAGGGCAGAAATATGGTCTTTTTTTGTGTGTGTGTGCCCCTGGCAGACGGCATTTGTTCAGCCCAAGCAACTCACAGAAAGAGGTTGACAAGTTTGGTCCGAATGGCCCTTCTGCCTTGGTTACCTTGTGCAGGTGTTAGATATTATGAAGCAGAGGGTTATGAAGAGATGTGAACCACCAGCATGGCTCCTGCACCCTCGCACCACTGCACAGAGCCGTGGTAATTTTTTCTACCTCCTTGCATAGTATTTGTCATCCCACCCCAGCACCCACTGGAGCAGACACAGTTCAGAAACACAACCTGAGACAGACCTTTGCAGCTTAAGCAAAACCAGACAGGGACCAAATCACATGTTACCCCTGGCACCCGGGCTGCCCAAAGGGTTTAGTCATCCTGTTTGCACTGGTCCCAGTGAATTTTGGAGCCTGCAAGTTGTGGTGAGCTCTTCAGTGGTCCGCTCTATCTTCCTGCAGTAATGGTAAACCATGAAGATCCAGGTCTGAGGGTGGAGTTTTCTATCACCTTCATGTCCCTGTTTTCTTTGTGCACGTTTGTATGTCCCAAGCACACCCCACGCCCACCCTGGCATGGGATGTGTGTGAGCAGGGAAGGATCAGGGCATCCCCTGGCTCTGCCTACTACCTTCATCTCCTGCCTGAATAGCCCTGCATGAAGATTCACCCATCTCACCAAGACCTTCCAGATGGATATCTCTGTATTACTGTATCTGACTTTGTGGCCGTGCCCCCAGGATAGGGATTTCAGCTCTGTGAAATGCAGGCAGCAATGCAATGTGTCCTGCTTTGTGGGGCCTGTGCATTGCACAGCGTCATCTCCACGCAGGAAGGGCAACCTCCCCAGTTGTGCATCCACCACCTTCCTCTGTGCTGGTGACACAGGACTCTTGGTGCAGCAGCCTGGATCTGGCCAATGGAGGGCACTCTTAGACATGCACACAAACACACGCG
The DNA here is from genome assembly GCA_013398815.1 of Ibidorhyncha struthersii. Lineage (NCBI taxonomy): Eukaryota > Metazoa > Chordata > Aves > Charadriiformes > Charadriidae > Ibidorhyncha > Ibidorhyncha struthersii. Next base: position 169,285 of record VZSZ01001128.1, on the reverse strand, counting down.
CGCGCGCACACACACATACACACAAGCATTCCGCGGAAAAAAAAAGGGAAAAAAATCAAAACAATGACTGCAGAAAGGGCATCCTTCTCTACTGCTGCCTGTAGGACCTTTCCCAACACCCTCACCCTGATCTGCCCCCACTAACTCAGCCATATCCCAACTCACCTCTCTCCATCCACTGGCTCAGATGTGCCATCATCCAGGATGTACTTCCCCCTGCTTTTCCTTCTCCTGACCTTGACACAGGGCTGACATCCCAGCAGGGTGAAAACCACTCTCATCAAGCTAATCCTCCTTTCCTGGGGCTCCCCATTTCCCTGTAAAAAGTCCCCAGATATCAAACAAAATATCCCTTTTGCTAGAGGCAGAAAATTGCCTGGCCCCAAAAAGCTCAGTTCCTTGCCACTCTGAAAAAAAACATGAGAAATGAGTATGCTCTGTCCTTATTCACAAGGAACTGCTAGCAGCAAATAAAAAAAATCTGCAGCCGCTTGGAAATTTTCTTTTTGCTACCGAGGAGAGTGAGCAAAACACGGTGGAAATGCCTGGAGAAATGCGATGGTATCTGTGAACCAACAGCACACAGAGGAGTCAAGAAGGGCTCAGAGCTGGCAGTCATTTGGCTGCAGTGGCTCTGCCAGACTACAAGGAGAGGAGTTAGCCCTGGACGGCACCTAGAGAGGGATGGAGCTTGGACAGATCCTGGAGCAGTGCCTCTTCCATAAAATCAGTGCTCAGAATCAATTTTCCTTGGTATTATTTTTAATGATCCATTTTCCTCCTCCTCCGTTTTCTATGGGTGTTTACCTGACTCTGGCCCTTCCCAGCAACAGTTTATCTATAGGGATTCGTGTTTGCTTTCTGGCAAAGCAGAATATAGTGGGAAAACTAGGAACTGAAAGAGCAAAAAAATGATTTAGCGGATACTGCAGGACTGGGAAATGTTTGAGGTCTTACCCTGACTGCAGTGCACATCCACTCTCTGGAGAGGCACTTCAGACGTGGACTGTATCCTGGAAAGGCTGCTAAAGCAGCTTCAGCTGGAGCTCCCCAGGTCAGGATCTGGCCTGGTCAGATCTACTTTTGGACCAAATGCTGAGAATTAAACTCAAACAGAGACCCTTTGGGAAGCAAAGGAAAGCAGACAAGGGTCAGATAGACAAGAGTCCAGCCCTGCTCCCCTCCTGCTGTTTCTCTTGCCAAAACCATATTTCTTCATGGACCCCTCACGACTCGGTATATTTCTTCCACCACTGTGGAGAGTGATGTACTGCCCACTGCCCCTATCCATCTCAGTCTCCTGAGTGCAGAGAAAGTCTGATTCTTACCTGCCTTCTCTGTTAATAAATGGTATTTATACACACTAACATTCTTCATCCCAAATTTCTCTCAGCTCCAACCTGGAATGGCACCAGCTTTAGGGGTGGACTCCAGCAGACATGTAACAACCTGCAGGAATAGTATCAGTAGTGTAGGAAATATTTGGTCCTGTGATGGGGATTGGCTTGCAGAGTCCGAATCCCAGTCCTATTTCAGTTTTCAAAAGCTGGAAGAGGGTATCTGGGGAAAGGGAGAGCTGAGAGGTGATATATAGAAATGGATCATACTGGAGTGCCCCAAGAGGCTTTCAACCACTGAGGAAACTCTGAAGTTCCTGAGCCTCAGTTGAACAACCCCTTCTCTGGTTACCTTCAGCACTGGCCAGATAGGGAGATACTCTCAGGGAAAGCCAGTGGCCAGATTTTAATCCAGACTCCAGGATTTGTACACACTGTGAATTAAGCATCTCTGCCAATCCATGCCTCTGTTTTCCCACCTGAAACGATGGAGGGAAGAAGCATCTTCTGCTTTTCTCTTGCTCTTTGTGATCTGAAAAGCTCCAGCAAAGTGCTGAAGTTGGTGATTCATTTCCAACCCACTAGGTTTTCATCCCGAGATGAGATTAACAATCTTAAAGACTGAGGTCTGCACTCCAGGTCACGTTCATTGAAGACAGGCCCATAACTGAAACTCTCAGGCGGGGTTGTAGGTAGGTCAGGCTCAGTTCCTGGCTCTGCACGCTTTTTTCAGTGAGTGAGATCAGGAGACAGCTGAGCAGAAAGACTGGACTCTAAAATCTAGGACCCAATAAAACTTCTGTAGAGGAAACCTGGCAGACAATGGTGGCCCAGATGTGGTCCATCTGGTCCCAGAAGTGGCTGCCCAAGGGAGTGGGCCCAGGGGTCTGCAGCACCTTCTGTTGGGTCCAACACAACCTCAGACAGATGTCATGTGTGTACATAGTGTCTTTTAAACGTCACCTCAGCCGGAGTTGCAGCTGTGTTTATCCTCAGCTTTCCTCTACAGCGGTACAATATTATTGGCCTGGACTGTTGGGAGTACTACCAGGACTGGGAGTTTCTCAAGGACTGCATGATATAGGGATGGGTTAGATGCCACTGCATAGCAAAGTCAAGGAGTCAAAGGGGTTCTTGGCAGAAGACAGACAATGGAGGTCATCGTAATGTTATTTCTTTCTCTGCCTCAGTTTCCCATTAGAAAAGCAGTCTTAAACTCCAGTTAACAGTGGTAAGGTAAAGCCTGCTGTGAGTTTAAGCTGGTCATTGCTCCACACTGTTCCCAGGCATTTCCTCATCCCCAAGAGAATACACAACTCTTCTGATCCCTTTAAGATCAGCCTTTCCTCCATGCCAGCATCACCCATACCATCTGACTGCCCTAGCTCCCACGCATCTCCATTAGTGGCACCACCCGAGGAGCAATGCACATTGCCAGATATACCTGAATTCTACACCAGCAAATCCTAGAAAACTTCTGCTTTCCCCATTGCCTTATTTCTGCCCGTTAGTGCTCCACAGCTGACCCTTTGAGGTCTTTTCCCCTACACTCCCACCCTGCTCCTGGGTATGAGGGTTACACAAGAGGGCCTCTGAGGGCAAGGTCATCCTAATGAGTGGCAGAAAACAGGCAGGGGCCAGACTGCTTCCATCACCACTCATTCGTGTTCAGGACTGAGATGCGATTGATTGGAAATGCAGCTGGATGTTAAAAGCACTGGTGTTAGCTGGGGAGTTAAGTGGGAGCCCCCAGGGAGAGGGGATTTTTAGGCTGTGTGTGCAGTGCTGAGGCTCAGAGTTGCATGGGTGCATGGGCGCATGGGCAGAGCAACGGTTGGCAAATCCAAAACTGGGGTTTGCAATTCACAGGGTTGCACATGCAGAAGCCAGAGCTCAGTACACGTCCTGACGCTGCTCACTTACACATCCCGCATAAATCATATGCACCAGGGCTCATTTTCTGACCCCTGAGGCCAAGACCCTTGACATAGCTCATGTCCATGTGGCTAAATCACCTATCCCCAAAGCAGAACAGCCTTGCCACAGTGCCTAATGCTCTCTCCTGAGCTGTGCACTGTTTGGGGTGGTGTTTGTCATCTGGGGCAAAAACCTTGCCAGAAAGTGTCCTGAGTCACGTAGGCAGTGATGGGACAGTGTTTCGGGCCATATCCTGGCCCTCTGGAGTTATTGGTGCAGAGATGGCTACAGAGGACAAAGGAAAAACTGGTGCCTTGGCCAAGGCATCTGGAGGTCTGCTCCTGTCTGGTCTGTCCAGATGCCCTGGGACTGAATACCAACTGTATTCAGTCCTTTCCCCACCCCATGGTAGACGAACACTCAAGTAGCTGCTCTTGCAACCAGCTCCAGACTAAGACCTGCACTAGCTCAAGTCCTAGTGCTTCTGCCAGCACCAGGAATGTAGATTTCTATTTTGCTGTCCCCCAAGTCCTTACATAGCTTAGTATGACCAGCAACAGGGGATGACCACAACCAGAAGCCTTTGACCATCCCTGGATGTATGGAAGTTTTAATGTGTGTTCTTCTGATTCTTTCCATGTCTTTGTGCTCCCTCTCAATGACTGTGCTTCAGTTTCCCCAAAACAACAAACAATGTTGACACTACCCCAGTGATGGAGATAGATTTCCTAGGCAGCAGCTGGGAAAAGAAGGAAAGACTACATCACGGTCCAATTTTAAATCAACCCTGAAGGTGAACCATGCTCAGTTTTTGCATGCTGAAGTATCATCACAGTTAAAACTGGATTGGGAATGTTTCCCCTTCTGACAATAGGAATTCAGCTCATAATTTTAGGCATTCATTTTCCAATGTGCAGTGAGGTTGTTTTTAAATCGCACACAGAAAGACCTCAGATTTGCAACTTTCCTGTACCTTTCAGCAGGAGGAAGATGGAGACTCAGGCTGTGGCTACAGGAGACACCTGAGATACAGGTCCTTTTAGTAAAACCAGAACTGTGACCGTCCTTTGCCTTTCTTTCACTCTCCATAAAGTGAGCAGCACAAGAGAACTTGAACTACAGGACTGTGCTAGCTATGGGAGTGATTCCAGCTGCTTCGACAGTCTGAAATTAGTGGCTTTAAAGTCTTCTGATACCACACTAATGTGGACAAACAGGAACTTCCCAGTGGCACAGAGAGGGTCAAAGTACCTGAGCTTGAGCAGAGTGAGAGACCTTTCTACCAAGTTGAGCACAGACCCCAAAGGTGAAGAGAATAAGGAACATACCCAATCCCCTTTAAAGCCCCAAGTTTCAGTGTTTTTGGATCCAGTCACGACCTTGAAGCAGCAGAAGTCTGCAACCTGAACTTACAAAACAAAAGAATGATAAATATGTGCATTTCTAAAGCACCTTCTCTCCAAGGTCCTTAAGGGACATGGGGAGCAGCAGTGAATTAAGGCTCATGACGCAGAAAGCCATCCTTACTGACCCCAAAGGCTGAACACAAACAAAAGGAAGTACTTTTTCACACAGCTCATAATTCAATTGGGGACCTCATTGCCACAGGATGCTGTGGAGGCTAAAGGTATAAAAGAGTGCCAAAATGGATTAGAGAATTTGTGGAGGACAAGTCCATCAGATGCTATTAAATGCAGTGGTCTGGATGCAACTGCTGGTCTAAAAAGTGTCCACTCTTCTTTGCCTTGCCTTCAGTCTTTCAGTGTGCATTCAGATGGACTTGGATGGCCCTGGGTCAGGGCAATCCCCATTATCAATACAGACTGTTGGGTGAAAGGATTGAGAGCAGCCCTGCGGGGAAAAACTTGGGGATATTGGTGGATAAAAACTGGACATGAGCTGGCAGTGTGCTCTTGCAGCCCAGAAACCCAACCACATCCTGGGCTGCATCAGAAGAAGTGTGGCCAGCAGGTTGAGGGAGGTGATTTTACCCCCCTGCTCCACTCTGGTGAGACCCCATCTGGAGTACTGTGTCCAGCCCTGGAACCTCCAGCACAAGTCCCTATTAGAGCAGTTCCAGAGGAGGGCCACCAAAATGGGCAAAGGGTTGGAACGTCTGTCCTGTGAAGAAAGGCTGAGGGAGTTGAGGTTGTTCAGCCTGGAGAAGAGAAGGCTCCAGGGAGACCATATTGAAGTTTTTCAGTATATAAAGGGGGCTATAAGAAAGATGGAGAGAGGGTTTTACCAAGGCCTATAGTGACAGGACAAGCGGCAATAGTTTTAAACAGGAGGAGGGTAGGTTTAGATTGGACATGAGGAAGAAATTTTTTATGATGAAGGTAGTGAGACACTGGACCAGGTTTCCCAGAGAAGCTGGGGATACCTCATCCCTGAAGATGACCAAGGTTGCTTTGAGCAACCTGATCTAGTGAGAGATATCCCTGCCTATGGCAGGAGAGGAGTGGGATAGATGATCTTTAGAAGTCCCTTCCAAACCTATGTCCCCTATCACCCTATGATTCTGTGATTCTATGATTTTACGACCTTTGCTCCTTCCCTAAATAACATTCTTGCATTTATTATAGAAAGGTGCAGGAATATTAGTAACTACCCCTAAGCCACAAGACGTGTGTCCATACTGTTAAACAAACCATGGCCAGAGCCTGAAACAAAATAGAGTGTCACAAGTCACATCCATGTTGCTAAACTCCCCTACAAGAAAAAAAAAAAAAAAAGTTGTCCTATTCCATGGCTTCCTGTTCAGTCTGCTGTGTCCTGCATGGTGCCATTTCACTGCTTGGGAGAGCAGTCATTGGGGTGGTCATCTGCCCCAGCCTAAATCTTTTGGAAGATCATGCCCACACCATGCAGTGCCATGCCTGACCTAATCATGCTGGACAGTATGGGGTGTCTGCCTGCTCTACGTCCTGGAGACCCCCCCACACTTTTCTCTGTAGACTCCTCAGCATAGAGACTGCCTTCTAGGCTCCTCTATAACAAACCCCAAGATTCTCAAATATAGGCAGGCTGGCAGAGGGATGCAATCATAGCACAGGCGCTAATGAGCCGGATTATTCCTTGTGTCTCATTTATCAGCCTCATGACAAGCAGTTCAGGATTTGCATAAGCAAGACAGATGTACACTTTTCCCCTTCTCTCCAGGAACCCTTGAGCAATGTTATACGGGAGGGAAGATGGCTTACTGGTGAGGGGCAAGCATAGGCGGTTATTGGGAAGCAAAGGACTCCTCTCTTCTCACATTCCTGGGCTTTGTTTAATCACAGGAGATGATGGAGGACGTTATGGAGTGATTTGTGCAGCACTGAGAGAGTGCTGGTTTGGGGCTGGGGTTAGTTAGCAGTCTGTGTGCAGCCTTGATGAAGATGAAGGATTGAAGGAGGATGGTTTATATTTATTCTGAGAAGGGCTCGGGTGATGCTTGATCACAGGGATGACAGCAAAGACTGTGATTTTCACATGCTCCTTGATTTGTATGGGTTTTCACTTCTGGCTGAGAGGACAGGCAGGCAGGACAGGAGTGAAGAGCTGGAGGTCTGCAGACAACAGGCAGGGCTTAGATTTATTTTTCTACCAAAGACCCAAGACCTATGAGGGGACCTCAGCTACAAGGCCATGTGCAGGCATGCTTCCCATTTCCTCCGGAGAAAGATTCTGAGACTGCTCTTCCTGCTTCCAGTCCAGCACTGTTTAGAGAAACCTCACCGTAAGGTAGCAGTATGCATAGACCCAGGTGTTCCCAAGGAGCCCTGCAATGACAAACCCATGTGTGTAGCCCAGGAACCAGCCTCAGTAAACCAGGAAATGCAGGAGAGAGGAGCAGTCCTTCTAGGAAGGTGCCAGGAGTTGAAGATCATTGCCTTTTTTGCCCAGAGGGAAGGTTAACCCAGCACAGTGGGGCACAGTGGGTGTCCTGTCTCCCAGGACAATACCTGGAGGGCCTGTGGTGTCCCCGCAGGCTGAAATCCAGCACAGGTTGGTTGAAAACGAAAGCTCCCACCTGGATGCGAGACACAATGAGCAGATGGCCCTCCTTTTGTTCCTAAAGAACAGAAATTCTCATGCCAACTAAATGCTAATTTGGCCTTTTACTGTCTGTCTCCACAGGCTATGTCTATACTACTGAACAAAACAGAGCAGGGGCTGTTCTTTGGCTCTGGGGCCAAGCATGGCACAGCTTGCAGCCACACACCTCAGCTCTCCTCCCCTGGAAACAGGCTGGCCTCCTCCCACAGACCTGTGGGAGAGACTCTCTTGGCTCAGCTGTCTACCAGACTGTGTCCTGGCACTGTCTTGGGCCAAAACTGCACCGGAGAGCATGTAAGTAATTAAACAGTCTGGATGATCACGGGACCACAGTCATGCCTGCATTTAATCCCTCATTTATTTACGAGGACAGACGTAGCCTCAGAGGGAGTGAATGGACATGAACAGCAAAGGGTTTGTCCTCTTGGGTTTCACTAGAAGAACTGAATGGTGGTAGAGATCTCCCCATGTGGAGCAAATCCAGGTATCAGCTTTACTGTTTCAGGTGGACCTTTGCGCTGGAGCCACGTCAATGGGGGAGCTTGTCTTTGTTTTACCCAACTGCACATAAATTGGGAATTTTGGCCTTGAGAAAAGACTGAACCCTGCCAGCCCCACCATGGCTGATTAGAACACTCCCCTCATCACTCAGCATGCCTGACCCAAACAACCAGATGAGGAAAAGCATTAATCTAGCTCCTCCTTTTTGTCAAGGGTGACCATTGGCATCTCACAAAGGGCCAATGAACATGGATGGGATGGGTTGATCCTGGTTAGGTGAGCAGAAGCATAATATTTACTGCCGATGCTTTTCATGACAGCAGGATTGCTGCTTTTTCTCTCTCCCTCTCCCTCCTTCCCTTCTTCTCCTTTGCCTTTGCAGAGTGCGACAGCGTGGGGATGAATCGCCTGATTGTGTGCTCCTCTTTCCCCCACCACGACGCACCAACAGCAGGGTTGGGGGATGGAAAAGGAGCCCAGCTGCTTCTTGTGGGCTGTTCTCTCTCCACCCACCAGGCACTTTAAATCAGACACAAATTAACACCAACTCCTGGCATCCTTTATTAATCAGATTGGCTCAGTGTTAGTTTGCTTTGCTTCTATCTTCTATTTTAATATTTCATATTTTTTTCCCAAGCCCACCTTCCTGAAGAGCATACCTAACAATAACAGCAATGCACTGGGGAGCAGGGGTGGCTCTTGAGCTGTTACAAGTAGTGATCATCTCTGGTTTCTCAAGCTTTAAAACATGCACCATGCCCCAGTAGGGGACAGCAATCCCTTGAATGTGTCGTATTTCAGAATTCTTTTCCATCCGTACTGCTCTCTAAGCATTGTTCAAGGCGAAACCCCATGCACACAGTCACAAACATGATGAAATGCAGCCACCTTTAGGGTACAGTGCATTTATCATCTTATAAGGAAGTTATGTAAGATCTCTTCTCCTAGCATAGAAAATTGAGGTAACTAAAATTTGACTGCCTCATGTGGGTCATAGTGGAAGTAAACCCTGACTCCTGTGTAGTCAGAGGTGACCACTGTCTCCAGAGGCTCCACAGGGACTTAAACATAAGGAGGTATTCCCACACACTGGCAAACTTGGTACCAACAGGGTCACTGACCCTCATCACGATGGGGCACCATGACCAGAGTCTACAGAATAGCCATCACTGCTGGAGGCAGACGCACAACCTCATGACTTGTCTTTGGAGATCCATGACTGGACCTTCAGAAGCAAAGACGAGAAGGATTGTAACCACTCCTTTGCTGCTCCCAGCTTTGGGAGACAAGAACGCCGGAGTATATGTCCTTCAAAGCCTGCTATCCACTAAGTCTTCCCAGCTTTGCAAGTCCTCTGGTCTTTGCATGCTCTGTCCCTCTTATACCCTGGCTTGTCAGTCCCCATCAGCAATATGCATGATAAAGGCAAGATGTAAGGAGCAACTTATGGGTTTCCTGCTGGAAGGACCATACTTAACTAGGGAATCAGCTGGTTCCTCTTTGCTATCTGTATGGTCATGTTTGCCAAGTCACTCAATCCAGCATGCACCGTTCAGCAACTGTCAAACCTTTTGTGGATTTCCATCTCTGCAATATTCGTTTCTTAGCAACTCTGTTTGCTTTTAGCAAAAACAAAATGTCTCTGCCTGTGGCATGCTATTTTGAGCAGAAACAGTGCTGTTTCAGGTCCATGCTAGTCAGAGGGACCCTGGTGAAAATGGCCCTGTCCGCCCACTCACTCCTAACAGCACTGGGTGAAATTCTTATTTGTTTCCTTGCCGTTTCACCTGCCGCAGGGAAAGCATAGCAATCCTGGACACGGATTGTGGCAAACAGCTAATACTGCTACATTGCTCTTCTGCGGTCCTTGCCATTCTGGGGATCTTGAAGCATATTGTATAACTCAGGTAATAAAGGTACAAGTCAGCAGCAAATTTTACAGCTGAACAAAGTTTCAGCAAGAAAATACAGTTATGTGAACCCTGTGCACTTTATTGGAAATGTCTCTGGTCTTGCAAACTTTGATTGAAGCCAGCCCTACAAGAAGCTTTCCCAGCACATCCAGCTTAAGTGAATGACGACTCAACTTGGAGGTCCAACCACAGATCCTGGCAACCTTGTGAAAAAGTTCAGCAACACCAAGGTCTACCATTGACCAAAAATGAATGGCAGAAATGTGAGGGTCACTATGTCATTGCAGGATCCATATTTTTCATTTTTTTCTTTTCGGTGGTAGTAGTGCTGGTTCCTTTCCCACCCAAATGATACAAGGCCAGGCTCTGCCTAGTGGAAACTGGAATGACTGCTCAGCTTTACTCAAAACCCCTCTGGAAGGTAAATCTTATCCTCTTCGAGTTACCAGTAAGGACAAGGACACACAAATTCATGTAAAACAGCATCAGCATCTCTTAAGATTATAATTTAAGACTTCTGATTGATTAGAAACTAATACCAATTAAAACCCCACCAGGCAGAAATGCTGCCTCTCTCTACAGGCTCAGGAAGGAGCTGGATGAAATGAGAGCCCAGAAAAATAAATGGGAAAAGCTTCCAAGCCTTCTGGCTAAAGGCATTTAACATCACGGTAGGGGAGACAGACGAATGGGAATGGGAAGTTGTAAGGTGAGGATCAGCTGTGCTTAAAACACGATACCAAAGTCAGCTCTCCCACTCATCACGGGAAAGTCCTTTCTCTACATTGTATTCACAGTTTGAGTTTAGCTATTCACGTCGCCCTGAACGTACCCTGCACCTCTGAACCGCTCAGAATATTTAGAATAGGATAGAGATCTCACCTCACCAACCCAGCCTGCCCCTGGCAGAAGGTTCCCTTACTTATCTTCTCTGTCTCTCCATGGCCATAGGGACTGCTGATTCCCTGGAGTATACTTTGCAGCATTTTATTAACTTTGCAAGTGACTCAAATAATGATGATTTTCTGTATGCATCCAAAAATCTCAAAGAGATGGTTAAAAAACAGGGGAAAAAAAAAAAAAAAGGCTTGAATTTTAAAGACCTGTAACTGGCAAAACTATAGATGCAGGATGCAAAAAGAGGAAAGGAAATGTCATAAGATGCTCAGCAAGTCCAGAGTTAATATCTTGAGGCCATCGCATCTGAGGAGGCCTGTGGTAACCAGTGGAGTTAGAGACTGAACTCAAACAGTGTGGTAACTTACTGCATAGTTTGTTGCCATTTTCTTAGGAAATAAGTACCATCCATCTTTGATTACAGATTCACTGAATGCAAGAAGCCTCACTGACGTCAGTGGGGCCAGGAATCCATCTCTTTATTCCTGAGTTCAATGCCTACATATTGTTTTCATGCAGCTGTAAAGACCTCTTTTATGCATTTTCTTGATTTTTCTCTCACTCATTCATCCTGATTCATCCTCCTCTGCTTGGAGCTCCTTGAATATCCTGTAAGAAGCCCACACACTCAGACACATTCTTGCCCAAGCCTACATCGCAGTATATTTGTCCAACTAATTTTTACTGAAATAAAGTTCCTGCTTTGCAAAATTGCCAACAGCAATTGTTTTGGTGAATCATAAATACTGCAGAAAATAAATGTTGGTTCAGGTTGTTTGTTTCTCCCTTCGGCAGATCAAGCCGTAAAAGCACATACATTCCTCAAGAAAATTGAGATTTTAATTCAGTAGATAAACTCCAATGACAATGGCTATTCATTAGGAGACCCCTACATTTTGACCTGAGAAAAACCCACATATCTGCAAACCTGTCTCCTAATGTGATCAGGAAAAAAATTCTTCAATCTCAGCCGCTTTGGCATTGGTTTGGTGAGGTAACTTAACAGTTGCATAGATCAGTCTTGACTCCTCTGGGAGTCAAACTTTGCTTGGGACAGCACGTTCTCCAGCTCAGTCTCCCCTGCCTGAGATAAAGGACTAATGGATACATCTGATATAAAGTGGAGTGCTTTGGCATGTACTACGGGAGGTGAATCTGCAGCATGTTATGACCTTCTTCCTGCTAGGGATCACCATAACAGCAGCCAGGATGGTGAGGTAGACACATCTGTGCATCCCCACCTCTCTGCTCAACATCCTCACCTAACCTGCAAACTAGGCTAAGGAATGACCCAGGGAGGATTCAGGAAGAACCCAGAGCCAGAAGGAGAAGATAAAGTGACTTGTGCCAATATAACTTGTGGATTGAACTAGAATATAGAAAGATACTGTGCATTTTATCTGAAGCTTTTTTAAGAAAAAGTGCACAAGTTGCCAAAGAGTTGAGAAAATGGAGATTTTCAGTCTGGTCATGTGATCCTCTAACCACTAGGTTTTGATCTTTAAGATGTAGGCAGGACCACCTGGAAGACAGTCAGAAAGGGTTACCTTGAACTATCCTTACATGACCAAAAGACAGAGGTACATATCTGAGCTGACCACTGAAGGCTTCTTGAGCTGTCCACATAATTTTGTCCAGGATTTTGGACAAACCATTGTGATATGAAAACATTAGTGTCTGCACCAGCAGACAGGCTTTCATGGGCACATTTGTGAACCACTACTACCATGCCTTTGAGAAGAGGTATAAGTTCCCGTGGGCAAATTCATTAGCAGCGCTGCTTAGTGAGGACAGTTGATGGGAAGACAGACACTGGACCCCAAAATAGAGATCCAGACCCCACGCCAGGACCACGTGCCAAAAATCCTGTTATTGAGCAAGAGTCTTTTACTAGAGCTCCCTCTAGGTCTGGTCTTTAATACCAGTGGAACACCACTATCTGCTTAAGCAGATACCAATTAAAAGGCCCTCTAAGCTGTACTTTAATACAAATAATGTATAAAGATAACACTGTCATATTTCATAATATGGTGACTGTAATTCCACTCTTCTTAAAGAGCAATTGCGGTGTAATTATGATAAGTATGGTCTCTGACACACTTTAATACCACAAATACAAATGTAATATAATTATACTCCATTACAATATATATTAGTATTGCAATATAATTTTACCATAATATAATAATATAATTGGTAATTATAGGCTGTATTACATGTATTAGTATTTTACATACATGCACACACACATGCACACCCCCCCCTCACAACTTGCAAAATAAGCGACTGAATAGATCACATTGTGGCTGAGGATACATACTGTAAATGTCACTGCAATGGTGTACATTCAACTCAGGTAGCATGGGGACACCAGAGAGCTAACATAAACCATTCACTCATGCAGTTAATGTTCTTATTATATCAACAGAAATAATTATTGATTGAGCAAAAAACCCACAGTGTAATTACATTTTAATTGCAATATAATTCTACTGTAATTACACTTTTTTTCCTATTATTTGGCTTGGCCAATAACAATCAGATTAGTGAGACATTGTTCTCATAATTTTAAAATATTATATTACTGTGTAATATTGCATAGCCTCCCAAGAGAAGAGGATTCATCATTGATCAATTATTTCGACCTAAACCTGGCTTACTGTTGGAAAATTAACTATAAAGAGCGACATTACTGAGTAGCCCTCCTGAACTCTTCATGTCTCTGGTATCGCCCAATCACCAGCAATCACAAAACCTGAAAAAAATACTGAATGGAAAGACGTGATGCCAGAAGATGCGTCCTTTACCCTCAGTTTAGCATCACCTGTCAGCTTTTAGGGACGTCTCTTTCCTCTCTATTTGAAAATGACAGTGTTAAGAATGGAAGAGGAATGGTGTTCTATATAATTCTGCATTCCCTCCCTAAAATCCCACGTGATTCAGGACAGCTGCCTACCCAGAGAGCATGAGAAAGAAGATTATTCATGCTGATCCCACCTTACTCAAGATGCAATGCTGTGAACCCTCCTAGGTCCCTCTGAGGTCAGTGATAATGGAAGATGTTGCTCCACAGAAGCTTTAAAGAGAGTTACGCTGTTTGTCTTGAGATAAGAAAGGGTTGGGAGACCTCACAGATGACAACAGACAATTATCTCATCATCAGTCTCAAAGCATTTTTGTTTAAAGTATTGGGAAGAACAATTAGTATCCTCTCTTCCTCCATTTCCCCTCTTATTTCCTATTTATAAAAAAAAAATAATAAAAAATCAAACTCAATGAAAAAGTTGAGAAGGGAATGAAATACTGTGTGCCTCCCAGATGCTCTGGAAGATACAGTAGTCATGGCAACAAGCAGTTCAAGAGAACTCCTTTACCTTTGATTTTTCCATTTTTGTCTTAATGTTTACATGAAATAATGGAATTTTTGTTGCCAGTCCGTCTCCTGTATAAGCCACTGATTACTGGTGAAAACACTTTGTACAGTTTCTCATGAACTGTTCTTCCTTCTGTTCATTACTTGCATGAGGGCACGACCCAGTCCCAGCTGAAATCAGGCTGACCATGAAGTTTTCATGGACCTTTATTACAACCTCTAAAAAAAAACACAACAGGAGAGGAGGTTGGAAGGTGGGTTGGAGGCACAAACTGAACTGATTGAGCAGCGCATAACAGTTAAACATTGGGACTCATTACCACGGCATGGCATGGAGGCCAAATGTTATGGTGGGCTTCAGGAGGGGTTGCAGAGATTCACAGGTTCCATCCCTGGTTACAGAACATGTTTGTTTAGACAGTTTTCAGCTCTGGAAAAAAACAATAATTCTTAATTCATTGACTGCTGGAAGGGAACAGTGTATCAAAGATGGGATTACTTTACGCTTACTCTTTTTTGCTTTCTTCTTCTTGTAGGTATCTGCTTTTGGCACTAGGTCCATCAACCATTGGTCTCACCCAGCATGGGTGTTAAGGACTTTTGATGCTCCCACCAATGCTACAGGCTTGGGGAGTAGTGGCTGGAAAGCTGCTCAGCAGAGAGGGACCTGGGGGTGTTGGCTAGTAGCTGGCTGAACATGAGCCAGCAGTGTGCCCAGGTGGCCAAGAAGGCCAACGGCATCCTGGCCTGTATCAGGAATAGGGTAGCCAGTAGGACCAGGGAGGTGATTTTACCCCTGTACTTGGCACTGGTGATGCCACATCTTGAGTACTGTGTTCAGTTCTGGGCCCCTCACCACAAGAAGGACACTGAGGTGCTGGAGCATGTCCAGAGAAGGACAACAAAACTGGTGAAGGGCCTGGAGCACAAGTCTTATGAGGAGCAGCTGAGGGAACTGGGGTTGTTCAGCCTGGAGAAAAGGAGGCTGAAGGGAGACCTTATCACTCTCTACAACTACCTGAAAGGAGGTTGCAGGGAGGTGGGAGTCAACCTGTTCTGTCAAGTGACACATGATAGAACAAGAGGAAATGGCTTCAAGTTGCACCAAGGGAAGTTTAGATTGGGTATTAGGAAGAATTTCTTTACTGAAAGGGTCACCGGGCATTGGAACGTGTTACCCAGGGCAGTGGTAGAGTCCCTATTCCTTGAGGTATTTAAGAGTTGTGTAGATATAGTGCTCAGGGACATAGTTTAGTGGTGGGCTTCCCAGTGTTAGGTTAATGACTGGACTAGATGATCTTACAGGTCTTTTCCAGTCTGGGAGATTCTGTGGTTCTGTTATTCTGTGAAGTCACACTCATCCTTCAAACTTCCCAGCTGTCTTCGTCAACAGCGGTGTTGCAAGGTGAAGGTTCATACCAAGAGAAGGGCTGAGCTGGGGAGCCTGGATCAGCATTTGGCAAAGACTCCAGCCTGGTCCCTGTGGAGGGAGGATCTCTGGTGAAGTCCCGTGTCTGATAAATACAGGGTAGGCTCTGGCCAAACTGTGTAGTAATCCATACCGCTATGCAGATGGTGGACTGCTCATCTGACAGTCTCTCTTAGTCTGAAGCCACTGTATTGTGTCTCCAGAGATGGGAATGGTTTGTGAATTTTTACAGCGTTCCAGGGAAACCTGAAGCAAGCATAGTGGCATAAGCAATGAGCTCAGAGCCATGGCCCAATGCCTGCCACTGCAGAGGTACTCAAGCCTGGTGTCGTGCTTGGATTTCTTTTTGAAAAAATGAGCTAATTTTAGGCCAAGGCTCAAAGCAAAAATGCAAGGTAGTCAGGCCATATCCCACAGCCACCAGGTTCACCCAGATCTTGCAGGAAAACAGGGTTCTTCTCAACTACAAGGAATAAGTCCAGCAAAAGAATTGGAAGGATTTTTTTTTGTTTTGTGTGTTGTTTTGTGGTTGTTGGGTTTTTTTTGCCAACAAAGGACAAGAGGTAAGGGGCACAAACTTGAACATAGGAAGTTGCATCTAAACATGAGGAGGAACTTCTTTCCTTTGAGGGTGGCAGAGCACTGGCACAGGCTGCCCAGAGAGGTGGGGGAGTCTCCCACTCTGGAGACATTCCAAACCTGCCTGGATGCCGTCCTGTGCAACTGCTGTAGGTGACCCTGCTCTGGCAGGGGGGTTAGACTAGATGATCTCCAGAGGTCCCTTCCAACCCTAACCATTCCGTGATTCTGTGATTCTGTGAAACCCCACAGGAGACACTGACAGGGAGCCTGGCTTCTGCTGCTTTGACTTTTGCTCTTTCTCACCTTGCTTGGCAGAAACACTGTGGAGAAACACAGCAAAAGAGCCCTTAACCTGCCTTGCAGCTCCATCTCTGCCTTCTCTCCCGGAGCATGCAGGCAAACTGCAGCAGCAATGAGAGAAGGGCCAAGTGTTTTCATGTTTCTCCCCAGAGCCAGGAGTCTGTGGCAGAGGCAGACTCTGTGCTAGGGCTTGGGCTTGCAACCAACGCCGACACTGCATTGCAGCACTAGGGAAAGTGGGGAGGGAGGAAAGCAAACATGCACCCTGCGAGGAAAACAGCACAGGCAGGATCATCCTGCCCGTGTCTGATGGGAATCCGTGTCATAGAGGGTCTACACGCCCATGGGACCTCATCACAAAAAGGCATGGAGAGAAGCCTAGCATTGGCACGTGGAAAAAAAAATAATAAAACCCCCAAACTCCCAAATGTGTAAAGCATAAGCCTAGCTGAGCTGGCAATTCTGTTTCCTTCCACAGTCACTGTGCTCTGAGTCTAACTCATTACTTTATTGAATGCTCTGGGATACTCAGAGTGTGAGACTGTGCTCTTAGAAAATACACCACTGTCCTACAGTCAATTCCATTCTTGCTCAATAGAAAGCAGATCGAGCTATTATGAAGAAAACCCTGCCAGAACCAATAACTGTACAAGGCATGGTGTTATGCTAAGATGCTCCTTCAATAAATTATCAGCTAAGAAGAGTCTGGATGCTTTAATAATTCGGTGATTCGTGGCTGCGCAAACTTAGGCATGTATATAGATAAATGCAGTTAAACAGATATACCGTATGCTATTGTCAGAGGATTTTCTGAGTAACAAGGAATGACACATTTACAACTCTAGGTTAAAGTTGGGACTTACTGACCCATCTCCAGAGAGGAAGAAAGGCACATTTTAAGGACACTGTAGCTAAAGAAGGGGGAATCCTGCACGTCAGCACTCCTAAAACTACATTTATGTAAAGGAAGATCTGTAATGGATGATCTTTGCTGTGGATCCTTGGGACTCAGTTATGTTGTCAGATTGATGAAAGCAATATTCAGAAGAGGAAATCAAAGACTGGCTGGTGGAAGGAAGGAGATTTGGCAGGACTGTAGACAGAAACTAGAGACAAAAATCAGGAGGCAACTTTCATCTCTGGGAGGGATTCATTTAACTGAATCCACTTGAAGAAGGACTGGAAGAATGGATGGAGAATAGGTCCACTAAGGAATACCAGTGGGAATTCTTTGCCCTCAGCACATGGTTAACACCAAGGACTCCATGCCATGAGCCTTCCTGAAGGCCTTGAGGAGTCCCTTTATGGGGAGTGAGTTTTTTTTCAAGAGTGTGGGTAGTTGGTGTCAGAAATCATAGCAGGAATGATTCCCAAAGAAGACACCTCAGCTCTTCCTGATGGCCAGACTCTTCCGAGTGTCCTGAGTTTTGCCCTCTGGTGAGTTGAGGCTTCTGTTATTGAGACATCCCTGAATCCCTGGTGATGTTAAAAGCAGTCTGGTGGGGATCTGTGAGACAAGTTCCTCCTTATTTAAAGGGATCCAACTTTCATCTCAGAACTGGGGCAAGGAATCGGTTACAAACTTCCTCTAAGACCTGAAGGGCACTGCAACTGGCTACAACATCCATCATCGTGTTTGCCCATCACTCAACCTGTCCTTAGCCTTTTGAAATGTCCAGCACATCTTTAGTGAAATAAGCTGTCAGGACCATGCATTTTACTGTTACATCTGCAAATATTCGAACAAGGTAGGCTGGGAAACGAGGAAAAGGGAGGGCAGCTACGAACAACTGACTGAATATTAAAGTTGAAGAAAAAGAACATCACCTGCCCAAACATCAGCCCCACTTTTCTTCCTTTCTCAGTGGACTCCCAGCTGAACTACCGATCAGCCTCGTCTCATTGCCTAGCTGATGAACTGTGAAAGATTGCAGCCCCAAGCAGTTATCTTCCAGGGAGTTTCCTTGCATTTCTCTGCACAGACGGTAATCGGATATGAAGCTTTTTTGGGATGCATTAGCACAAATGATGCTGTGCAGAAAGGAATTGTGTTGCGGCGTCTGCTGCATGCAGACTCCCTCCCTTCCTAGTTGTTGTTGCTATTATTATTACGAGTTTCATAATAACATGACTTGGAGGGTCACAATTTTTCTGGGAGACACAAACGCTAAAAATGATGTATTCTTCCCTTCCATGTCTCCCTTGCCAGCAGTAGGATGTTGACATGATTGAATTCCTGCAGAGGGAAGAAAGGGGGGCGGGGGGCAGGCAGCAGGTCCAATATGACAGTAGAATTGAATTCCCAGAGCTTGAGCTGGAATAGAATTTGCCATCAATAGTGTTTGTAAAATGAAACAGTGCTGGCACTTTTGTTTTATACTGGAGCTTGCATGAATTTTGTTTATTTTTGCTTGTTGGCTACCCTCTTCCCAAGAACCCAGTTTTACCAAAAAATGAAGTGAGTTGCTTTTGCAGTGCTGGAAAGATGCAGGTTTTTCTTCTGGGAGAATGTATTTACAGCAAGATCTGCTTTGCTGGGAAAGCCGAGACAGTAAAGCCCAACTTCTCTGTGTCCTGGAGAAGTGCCATGGTGGGAAGTTGGCTCGGGGGAACTTGGAATGAAAAATGGGGAGTTTCATTTCTAGAGGACTGGCTTGATTCCTGTTTGGACCAATGAGGAAAAAAAAGAAGTTTCTGTTTGGATCGGTCACAAGAAAAGAAAATCTCCTTTTCGAGGCTCCCTGATGAATTTTGTGGTCCTTCCTCAATTTCTGACCAAGTTGGTGCCCACACCTCTGAAACTCCAAACCAAAAAAGTACTAACAACCCTATTGATTATATTCTTCAATGAAACTGAGAGACTTCTCCTCTGCCACCCGAGATCTGGTCTGAGAGACACTGCTGAGGAAGGATGGATGAAGTCCAGCTTCTTTTTGGTTGTACTGTGTATTTTAATCTCCACATCTTTCAGTCCCACACCTCTTGCAGGCATGAAAACATGCTTCCAAGCAAAGATCTTCTGCTGGCGTAAACCGGGAAAACTCTAACGTATCAAACAAGGAAGGAACAAAACCCCATGCCCAAGCATCCTAGATAGTTCTTGATCCCTGCAAAAGGAACAGCCTGGCTTGACGTTCATACGATACCAATGAACCAAGCAAACAGCGCTCTGGAGAGTCCTGCCTCACACCCTCTGGGATTTAACAGCAGTCATTGCTCAGTGCAATAATCCTAAAAAAGAGCTGGTCATTTTCCAACATCTAATGACAAGTTTGTTAGTTAATGGCCCAGATCAAAGCCAAGGGCGATTAATGACCTAACAAACCAGTCGATAAACTGGTGATGAAGACCAATTATAATCCGTATAAACAGCCCCCACCAAAGAATCACTTTTATTAGTCTTTTCTTCCCTCTGTGGGGTCCAGGACAAGCAAGGGGCTATTTCAGGAAATTATTTGCTCCCTGGAAATCAATAACCAATCAACACCTGGAGTTTATTCTGAAAAAAAAAAAAATAATAAAATGCATATGCCAGAAAACAAACCCTCTAAGAAACATTTTACCTAGAAAATAAATGAACCCAACAGGTAATGTGATTTACCTGAGACTCAGCTTTTCAACAGCTTGTTCAAGGGTACTCTTCTTTTTCTTTGTTTAAAACTCATGCCAAAAAATATATAATGCTGGAGAAAAGCGCATATAAGTGGAAACACATCTCCTGAGGTGTGATACTGACTGAATGGCCAAAGTGAGCTCCTTTGCTGTGACAGCAAAAAAGGCTTGTTTGAAAGAAGCGTGTATAAGGCGGGGATGTTATTTTAAGAACTAGAGAGTTCACAACAAACTTCCCAGGTCCTTAAAAAACCCAGTGTTGGAAGGACAACATTGAATCATAGACAACATAGGGACTGACATACTCCATCTTCCTACCTCTAGAGGTGTTTCACCTTGCAGAAGCATCCCTGAGCAATGACCTTCCAATCTGCCTTTAGAAGCCTCTCAACCCTAACAGCCCAGTGTATCACGACCCATCTCTCTAGGAAAAGCTCTGCCATGTCTAATTTAAACAACTCGCAATCTAAGCCAATGATTTTTTGTCCTATATATCCAGAGACCTACCTTATTTCCTTTCTTTGTCACAATTCCTTCTGCACTCCTCACAGCAAACCAGTCTCATGACTCCCTTTATTTGTACTTTTCTGTAGACTGGAAAAAAAAAATATCTTATTTATCTATCTATCTATTGATTTATTTATTTATTCTTCAACTTCAGTATTGTCCTAAACTTTGAACTCACCAGCTCATAAGAGAAAAATGCCCTACCAGAAAAGCTTAATACTGTGTTTACAGCTGTGCCAATAAGAGAGACTATTTAGGGAGAACACATACTTTTGGCCCATCTCTCCTGCTCAGAATCTAGAACTGCTGATTTAGACGCATTAGAGGAGATTCTGACAGGTATCCCTTTCGGTATCCACCCGGTTTCATCACAAGCCAGCTTCTTTAGAGGACACCAGTGGACATCATACTGCTTCAGTCTGCACTGATGGACTCAGCTCAAAAGACAGTGTCAAAATATCCCTCAGGAGCTTTGAGAACTGTTGGAGGGAGCCAAGGAACAGAGCTCCTCTATCTTCTTTACCTATTCATTCAATTATATGTCACTTATTTAAAGCATCTTTTTCCTACTTCTTCTTTCCAGAAATAAACACTACAGTGAATACCTTCCCAGTGTGAAAGAAGTGGAGATGGGAATATGGACAAAGGCAACTGGGTGGGAGAAAGAGGTGGAATGAGGAGGTGATGGTTTAGAGGTCAGCAGGTAGGGTTAAAAGGCTGTTAAAACATGTGTGTGCATGTCTGTGTGCAGCAGAAGTGCGGTAAAATAAACTCTTCTTCTATATAAAACCAGCTGCAGCTGATGACCTCTTGTCCCAGGATGAGACATTTGCATTCTGCTAGGGCTTATATGTGAGTCCCCTGCTAAAAGTATGAAAGACTTTAACTCCAATAGTCAGCACATACACAAGATTTACTGTTGGTTTTAATAGTAACTGTACTGGAGACACAGAGACATGAAGAGTGGTACAAGAATGAAAGCTTTCAAACACCCGAAAGAGAATGATAGAAATCTCCTAAAATTGATTTTGCTCACCAAAGAGCTGCATCACCTTGGTGTTATGAGCACATGGTGATCCTGGTTTCCAGGTCTGGATTTGATTTCACGCTCAGTTCTGCCCCCAGCCTCTGTCTTTGGGGGCAGCAGTGGATAGAGTGCATTGGTGCAGTCTGCATTGATGGCACCAGCCCAGCCTAGCTCTGACTGCTTGAACTGCACTGGTGTAAATCATCTCTCACCCCCCCACACGACAATGTGAGTCACTGATCCTGGCACTTGCCTGTCTTGGCAGGTCTCCCAGAATTCGTTGCACGGCTCTCAGCAGTCAGGGGATGCTTTCAATGGGATTTGTGGGTAGAGGTATATTGACTTCTCTATGCCTTGGTTTCCTCATCAGTGGAACAAAGCTAATAACCCTTACCCACTCTTTAAAATAAGAAAGGAAAACCTTTATCAAAAAACTTAGCCAACTGTGGTTTATGTAATGCTTTGTGATCCTGTGGCGGAGAGGACTCTAGGAGAGAAAAGTCAAGTTATTATGAATAATCTGAAAAGTCTCTCCTCCACATACTGTCGATTGGTTCACGCTGACTTAATCTCTCAATTCAGCTGAGCATCTGCTTGCCCAGAATTAGCCCTGGGGATGGGAAGCCCAATTCACATTCCACTTGCAACCTGCAAGGTGAGGTAGTGATCTTATTCACCAGCTGGAGCTGGTTAGAGGGTATTGTCTTGTTTCTTTTTTTAAACTCTGAGCTGTCCTACTAAGACTGTCTTACTTGTCTTACTTCTTTGTTCCCTGATGATCAATTTGACTTCATTTCCTCTTCTTCTTCCACTGATTTACAAACCTTTATAATACAGCAGCTACTACTGCTGCCAAACTTTTTAATGTCAAGTTCCCCTCCCCACCACTCGATCTAATCTTTATTAATTAACTAGTTAATAACCTCCAATTATTCTGTAAATAAATGAATGGCTGCACTGCCTCTTTATAATGCTTTCCTCCTGCCAAGCGGCACAGTACCAAATTCACCAATTCACAGTCTTTGCAACAGATATTTTGACAGAACAAAAATTTGTACCCTGGGATGAACATTTTGTTGTTGCCCAAGAATAGTCCATTTTGAATGCTTTGAGTAGAAGGGAGCAGTATTAGAATTGCCATTAGTCTTCTGAGCTTCAAGAGGTTCAAGAAGTCACAACAGATTTCCCCACTTCCACAGGTACCTTTCTAACACTGCAGCTTTTGGAGTGGGCCTGCAAAAGTGCTGTGATCCATGCTGTGCTACCAAACTCGGGATGGGTGGCCATCAACTTCTCTGTTTCAGACATGTGCAGACCCAGTAGGCCAAAGTCATGTAAAATGGGGCGGATATTTCTCTTCAAAACAAGCTAACGGACTGGAAACTGTTGAAAGGGAGAAGATCAGAGCCCATGCTTGATTCCCAAATGCGTGACTTCCTGGGTGTTCTTGGGTAAGTCGCTCAGTTCTGAACCTTGGCAACTTCGTCTATTAAAAAATGCACTGTGGTGTACCAAGTGTCTCAAGCAATGCTTTCAAGTCTCACATGAAAACTCTGCAGGAGGGAGCAGCCGTTCCTAGCAGAATCGCACCAGCTTCACACAAGTGTGAGTGCTGAGTGGGTCTGCAAAGTCCCAACTTTCTCTATCTGCCCTCTCAATAGCAAAGTTACAGTGCCCTCCTGCTCTGTCACGTAAGTCATTTGCCAGAAGGTCCCCAAAGCTACCAAGCTCAGACTCATAACACTCAACTCAGGCAGGGAGTAGTGTAACTTTACAGATGAGAGCATGGTTATAGAGAAGAGTTGAGGTGGGTACATTGTTGACATGGGCTCCAGATGAGCCAATGATTGTTCCTGTTCACTGAGACGTGGGTCTTTCTTTTGTACATATGGTCAAGGCTCTACCTGTTCTGCAGAGACGGGAGATACTCCCCAATCTCCATTTCAGATACTGTTTGCTGTGACTCACCAGCAAAGTGACTGTTGCTTTCAGTGATAGAACATCAGTCCTGTTCTGTCCAGGGCTCAGTCGTCCCCCAACAGACCTCTGAAATTAATAGCAAAATTCTCACTGATTTGGGGAAAGAACACGTCAGGGCATTAATTTCTTGCTCTCCCTCTCCAGAAGGAACCATTTTCTCCTCTCTGGAATAGCTGGAGAAATTTTTCACCTCTTCACTGATGGAAGAAACGACTCTGCTTAATAGAAGCAGATGGAAAAAATATGAGGTCATTTGGTCACAAATGAAAAACTTGCCTACTCTAGTAGTTTAATGCCGAGTTTGCCTGGCCCCCTCTGTGATTAGATTATTACTTATTCACTTATTCGTCTATTTAATCATATCAAGGGAGGGTGCCCTACATGACCCTTCTGGGTACTTGCTGATTCCTTTGTTCTTTTATTCTGCTTTTAACTGAGATTATTTCTATGCAGGCTCCTTTCATAATGAGCCTTGAATTATTTTACTTTATCATCCATAAGGTGCTCTATGGTTTGCTGGTGTGTCCCTATCTATCTCAGTTATTCCTGCAGGACACATTACTCTTAAGTGACTCACAAGAATCAGCCATTCGCAGAATCCTGGATTTTAAGGCTAGTTGGACCCTTCTCTTTCTTACCTCCTGGATGGTGATCATAGAATCATGGAATCGTTAAGGTTGGAAGGGACCTTTAAGATCGTTGAGTCCAAACATTAATCTAACCTGACAAAACCACTTCTAAACCATATCCCCAAGTACCACCTCTACCCTTTTTTTAAACACCTCCAGGGATGGCGAATCCACCACCTCCCTGGGCAGCCTATTCCAATGTTGGATAACCCTTTCAGTGAAAAAATTGTTCCTAATATCCAACATAAACCTCCCCTGGCTTAACTTGAACCCATTTCCTTTCATCCTATCACTTGTCCCTAGGGAGAAGAGGTCAGTCCCCATCTCTCTACAACCTCCTTTCAGGTAGTTGTAGAGAGTGATAAGGTCTCCCCTGGGCCTCCTCTTCTCCAGGCTAAACAGCCCCAGTTCCCTCAGCCGTTCCTCATCAGACTTGTCCCCCAGACCCCTCACCAGCTTCGTTGCCCTTCTCTGGACACACTCCAGCACCTCAATGTCTTTCTTGTAGTGAGGGGACCAGAACTGAACACAGTACTTGAGGTGGGGTCTCACCAGTGCCGAGTACAGGGGGATGATCACTTCCCGAGTCCTGCTCACCACGCTATTCCTGATGGCCTTAAACATTACACTGTTCCTGAACTTTTGGGTGTTATAGTGTGTCTTTTAGAACTAATACAAGTTAAATCAAGAGATGCAAAGCTTGTTAGGGCACTAAGCCCCAGGACGCCTGGGTTCTCCTCATAGCTTGGACAGTTTTTTGCATGGAGATTAATTTCAAATCTCCTTTTTTTTTAACTTTACCTCAGCTTCCTTACCCATAAATTGGAAATTTCTCTGTTGAAGTGTGGGGATTTTTATCTAAAGATGAAACTAGTTGTGTAAGAGAGAAGTACAACGGCAATATGAAAGCATCCATAGGACACACTGTTTATGATTTCTTGTGAAGATGTCCCTGTGAACAGCTATTTGTTTAAAAAATGGCACCATGTTTCCTGGTTGCATGTCTAATTTAACTCGGAGTCATTACATACAATGAGGTTTCCCCTGTCACAACACGTCCAAGAGAGAATAATATTAACATCTTCTTACTTTAAACAATACTTAGGAAACAAGGTGACTTGCTTTTGGCTGTATTGCTTCGTCAGCAGCAGACGCAGAAGGAAAATCATGGGGCCTTGATGACCAATTTTATGGTTGAGCCATTAGACCACATCCCTGTATTATGGTTCACTTGTAGCGTTGCTTAGCTTTCCTTACTGATGGGATCACACTGGATGACTTCTTGGGCTCCTTAGCTTCACATACCATGTGTCAAGATGGACACTTAACCATGCATATATAATCAGAGGATCCTTTCAAAACAGCAAAGAAATGCTAGAGATGAATATTAAATCTGCAAGAGCACCGATGCATCTCTCACTAATAAAAGATTCAGTAATCAAAACTCCATCTCGACTTCAAGTAACTAACCAATCATTAACACTCCGTTTGTCCAAGTACAACAACAAAGGTCAGATCCCAAGCCAAGGAAAATATAAAAAGTTGCATGTTCAGCTTTGGTCCAGAACACAGAATTTTGGACTGATATATTTTTACATGACTGGCAGCTGAAAACTGTGCCCTAAGAGGAGAGCCTGGGAAGAAAACATGCTCAAAGAAATTCCAGGAAAGCAATGAGGCACTTGAAATGCTGTTATCCTGCCTCATATCGCAGGCCAAAGGTTACTACCATTAAGATTTCGTCCAACACAGGAGCTGTGATCTGTAGCAATCTGCACGGCCTTGGAAGGGAGAATACAGACTATAGGACGAAAGAGCTGGAAAACGTGCCAGCACCCAATTGGCGTTCATGGCACTAAACTGCAGCAGGCCTGGCCCTGGGAAAAGTTGATTAATAAATACTAAAGCACTTTCGCATAAATCTGTTGCTTGTATGGTATTGCATGAGCCATGTGTATCCCAAACCAGCAAAACCTTCTGGAGTTCTTACATCAGAGGTATGGAGTAAGTAGTGTTAGCATCCCCCGTTGGCACATGGTGAGTGAACACATTAATTGTGCACAGAATCATAGAATCATTATGGTTGGAAGAGGTCTTTAAGATCACCGAGTCCAACCATTAACCTAGCAGTGCCAAGTTACCACTAAACCATGTCCCTCAGCACCACATCTACCCATCTTTTAACTATCTCCAAGGATGGCGACTCCACCACTTCCCTGGGCAGCCTGCTGCAACGCTTGACAACGCTTTCAGTGAAAAAAGTTTTCCTAATATGCAATCTAAACCTACCCTGGTGCAACTTGAGGCCACCAGATATTCACTTGCTCAGGTCCTTCAAAGTATAATGTCCACACTGGAGCTTAGACTAAAGTTTGGCTAACAGCCGGAAAGCTGCTCTTCATCTCACAGCCAATGACACTGCACAATGATATGTACCCTAATATCATGGAAAATTACTGATTTAGAGTCTGATTATATCAAAAGCTGGGCATGTATGAGAGTTACAGAGGTTTCTGAGCCCTCACCAGTATCAGGAGCTGAGACTAATGGATATAGCCAGCAGGTAGCCTATTCCCTAACTTTATCTGTTTTCAAGGTAGATACTTTCATAAAAGCAAGTCTGCAGGCTCCCCAAATAGTCAGTAGTAACCTAGACAATGTTATCAATGAAAAGTTGTACACGATTCATCAGGTGAAAGGTGACCCAAATGTGTCACAGTCATGACTACCCTGGCAAAACCACATGATACTTGGACGTTTGAGATGTACGAGAACTCCAGAAAGAAATAATACTGCAATTTCAACAGGGATTTCACTGGAAAACAACCAGTGTGTACTCATTTGGTATCTGACCAATGCAGAAGGTGACTGGCTGGCATGTTAGACAGAGATGTTTATTAGAGTTTGTTCTGCAGTGACCAAAAAGCTCCAAGGACCAATCTAGGGAGGAGATGGAGGAGCTGGCTTAGAGACGTTACAGAGAGAGTCTTCAAATACAACGAAAAGTAGAAGTGAGAGCCACTCACAGATAGGTGCCTGGTAGGTGGAAAAAATCCCTAAGACTGACATCCTTCATAGCCGTGAGGTCCACTACTTTAAGGGCCAGACCCGCCGCGTGCTGGGAGATGTGATCATAAGTACAGTGTTGCTCCAGAACAATTGCAATTTTAATACTTTCAGCCAGATGGGGAATGAACATGCCTCTTTGCATTATGTTCATTCATAACACAGGATCAGAAACACCATTACAAATAATATTCACGTCGTGCTGTGTTGTTATTAAAGCCAGTGGGTTTCGGATGGACTGAGAGCCAAGCAGTGGTTAGGCAAAAGCTCATGAGAAGTCTGAGCAGCGATTAAAAGAGCAAGTTTATAAAAGAAATTGGCAGATGATGAAAGGAAATTGTCAGGTGATGTAGTCACAAAAGGCAAACAAATAAAAACAAATTCAAGGAACAGCAATTTCTTTCTGAAGGCAGAAGAATCAACATGTCTAAAAGGAAAGTGAGGGGAGTGTAGAGACGAAGGAGAGGAGACAAGATTGCATATTTCCATTGTGAGGAGAGAAAAACAAGTTGCAGATGAAACAGTTCAATGAGATACTTTATTACTTCAGCTTTCTGGCAATTTATTGATGTCTATTTTTCTTCTTATTTTACAGAAGTACTGAATCCATCTCCTGTGTAAAGTGTCCATTATATGGAGTTAAAAACAACTTTCCAAGCCCAATATGATCTGGATTGCAGCAGGAGCAATGAGTCAAAAGAGAAATCTCATCTGCTGCTGCTGTTTCCAAAAAACAATCACGTGAATGCGTTAATTTGGACTTAACAGCATTAGAACATTCAGTGATTTGGATCCTAGAAGAAAGTGGGGTCAGAAACCTAACCTCTCCAAAGATTGAAGCCTGATATTATGCCTTTTACCAAGATGGGTGAACAGGTTATGTTACCAGAGTGTACACTCTGCCAACACACGAAGGTGGGAACAGCTTTCTGGTATTTACCCTTAAACACTGATATCATCCCAGCTCATGTATTCAGCACCTTCACTTTGTCTTCAAACACAGGACAAGAAGAGAAAACCAGAAAAATTCGGGACATCATGTACCCAATGGGGTTTAAAATCATGTCATTGTGGGAGACAGCAAACATCTCATCTCAGGTTTCACTTGCTAGAAAGTAGGAGGTGCAAAAATCAAAACCCAGTATACAGGGCTATGTTGATGATGTATCTTAGAAAATGATGAGGAGTTACTCGGAGGAGAACTAGCTCTTATTTTCACACTTCTGGCTGCAGTCACATTAACCTTGTCTAATCTCCATTACACTAGACTATTCTCATAACAGGGAACTCACCATGAGATGCAGTCAAGATGATTGAGCAGGACCTGCCTTTCTCTGATCTATAAGATTCACTGGCTGCTGTTCCTTGGGTGAAGAGTGAATACGTCTTACGTGTCAATCTCAACTCTGAATGAAAGCCTGCAAGTCAAAAATGAGAGTTCACCACCTCTCCATGAAAAACAGCAGTGCTATTTCCCCCATGTTCCAGACTGGGGCTTTAGGCACAGGGAAATGGAGCAAGTTTTTCAGGGTCACACAGAGATCCTGAAAGTGAGTTTTAATTTCCTGCTGTCTAAGCCAACCATTTTCCTAGGAGACCACTCCAGCCCCTCTTTGGAGGATGTTCTCTCTTTGCAAGCTCAAAGAGTGAAACTGTCTGAATGGAAATGGCTGGGAACAGAGGCACACAGCTCCAGGCTTTTTTTTTTTTTGCACTGAAAATACTCAATTGACTGCTGTCTGTGGATACCTACCCAATTACTGCAACAACCAAAGAAATTAAATATGTTATCTTGGCTTAGGAAAAAAAAAAAAAAGAAAAGCCAACAGCTGCCACTTCAAGAGAGAAAAATAATAATAATCCTGGAACACATTTCTTAGACTCCTGTAGGGTCGTCTTTTACAGTAACTATCCTAGGCATAAAACCAGATTTTTTTCCTGCCCTGGGTAGAAGGGCATATCAGCCCTCCAGCTTCACTATTACGTCATTTAATGCCTATTGCCTGGATTAATAGGCATCTCAATCGAAAATACTTTTTGGAGCAGAACTTGGCTACAGCTGCTTTCCTTTCTGGGGATCCCCTACGGTGCTCTATAAAGCAGCAGATTAAATACTGATGGAGCAGTGCTGGGAAATAGCAATTGTAGCTGTGGTGATTGTTCACACTTATGCCTAGACATTAGATCTTGGCATCTGAGTGAGAGAATATTAGTTGAGATGTTGGGGTCATGCTTTGGTATACCAGGACTCATATTTAGAAGGTATATATACAGCAGCAAACACCTTCACAGTGCTAAAGACACATTAATTATACTTTCTGTGACAGTCTACAGTCTTGGTGGAGATATATACACTGCTGGTACATCCTAGCCTTGAAAATCCAGGTGTTCATTGGATTTATTAATGACAGAATGGTTTCTCCTTAAACATAACCATTTTAGGAGGTTCGATATATAAGGGCTTTGGATCAGCATTGCTTCTCTTCATTCCCCTGCAGACACCTAGCAAACTCTTATTTGTTTATAGAGACAGCGTTGGATGAGAAGGTTTTAGAGAAAAAATTGCCAACCTTTCTTCCCTTGTTCCCCATCCAAAGCCACTGGGAACAGGAATGTTTCAAGTGTGGGCCACATTGGTTAATCACTGATTTTTGTGAAGCACGAAAAGCCCAACTGGCAGAAACTTATAGAATTGTAGAATGGTTTGGGTTGGAAGGGACCTTAAAGATCATCTAGTTCCAACCCCTCTTCCGTAGACAGGGACCCTTCCCACTAGACCAGGTTGCTCAAACTTGAGTGTGGGCAGACTGTGTGCACCCATACCCTCCTATCCCAGGAACTGAGTCCAAAGCTGTGTGACCCATAGGCTGATGGAAAGCAGCATATCTCTCTTGTTATGCCAAAGCTGAAGTCAGCAAGAGCTTTCTGTATTGTGGGATGCTGACTAACATGAGTTACACCGCTGGCCCTTCTCTGAGGTGCTGCACTGATGTACTCAGTGATCTGCCTTGCAGAAAGGCCAGGATTGGTCTGTCAGCTGGGTCTGGGGATGGAGGTAAGCAGACTTCTGTGCTCTCCTCTGCTGCATCTAGCCTTGACCAGGCACGTTCAGTTCTTCACTTATTACTTGTGATGTGGCTGGTACCTGTCTGTCAACTACCAGCACCATCACCCTGAAGTAACACAAGGTAGACTTGCTGCGATCGACGCATGGTGGATTAATAGGAGTTTCCAGCCATACTCGTATCCCTGCTCTAGCAAGTCCTTCCTGCTGCCAGCATTGTGTGCAATCACAGCCCAGCATAGTGGTCTAAAGGGCAAGATACAGAGATAATATTGCCTGACCCAGGTCACCCTTACTTTCATGCAACTAACAACACAGATTGGTTCTTAAAACACTGCAGCATCCTGGGCTTGGACAGTAACCTTAAACTCCCTGGGAACAGAAATGTACTAAGAAGAGGCAGCCCCATGTGTTTTCCCTCAAACTGAGAAGAAACAGATGTCCTCTGCCTCTTCCAAGCCATCATCTCCTCTTGCATGGGAAGGACACCGATCCCTACTTGCTGCCATCCCAGAAACAAGCAGTTTGAGACCAAGTAGCTGTCAAAAGAGAGGAATATGATAGCTTATGTGAATCTGAGATCAGATCTAATGCTAAACCCAGGCTTGCTAATGCCTTGTAAATGTCAGCCTTGTCTGCTTTCAAACATGTAGGGGGAGCAGAGCAAAGGCTACTTGCACTCTGTGTTACTTCAGTATGACTAATTTGTCGCGGTTTAGGCCAGGCCAGGCCAGGACCTCAGACCAGGACACTAACACTGCCAGAGCCCAGTCTGGTGGACTGCTGTTGAAAATGTAACTTCACAGGTTTCCGACATCCTTAAACACCTCTCCTAGTTTCCCTAGAGGAAACCGGGATCTGAGGCCCATAGGGATGATGTGAAATGGCAGCGGCAGCATCCCAGAGGGACGTGCAGCCAGAGGCTTGTATGTGAAAGAAGAAGAGAAAAGTTGTGATGCAGGGTGGAAACATAATTCTCAAGGGTGTAGCAAGCTTGACTAAGCAGCTTTTCACCCTGTCTCTGTTCACTCAGCTGAGTGAAACCCACGAAGACCAGGAGCTCTTCCCAGTCATCCTGGTTCAGTCTGCTCCTCCCTGGAGGAGGAGAGGCAAACTGACATCTCTGGCAAGAGATGCCAGGTTTTAAAGTGCATCCTCAGGATAACAGCATGATTGCTGTTTTACTTCTAAATTATGTATTACCCCCCGCCCCCAGCATGCGCTCCCAGCAGGTGTCTTTCTCGGAGCTGTACAAAGGCACCGTCAGCTCCACTGTTGTCATCAACCTGGAGCAGTTTAACAGGAGATGGTCCCACCTCTCTTTTTTGCTTTCAGTCATTTTAAAAATGAAGTCAGCTAGGCCAGCAAATTGAGAGACATCACTGATGGCTTTCAGGAAAAAAAGAAGTAGTGACCAGGACTGGTAACCCCCTCAGTTGAGTGGAGGTGACCTCAAGGTGATGTGGACAGGGGAGTCTTGGCAGAGGTGGGGAGGGGCAATTTTTTAAACCACACAAAGCAGTCAAGCCATGTCCATCTGGCTTTTGAGACAAAAAAAGGGTTTCTTTTTGCGCAAATAGTTTTACTGAATCTCTGCTGGGCTGTGGTCTAGCTCTGCCAGGATTATATTGGCTTTTCTGCAGCACAATCAGTACAATTCTTTCCAGTATAATTTATTTTTTTTAGTCGGGTGAGAAAGTGGTGAGGTCCAAAAAGAAGCTGAGCAGTGAAGTAAGAGAGCAACATTGCTTTTATGCTAAGTCACTGATGTCCATTTTTCATGGGGATTATAACCTGTTGTCCCCTTGTCCAGGGGGACAAGCAAGACTGTGCTGGTTCAAAGCATGATGTGACTTACCATGTGCCTCACTAGAAAAAAAGATCTTCCCTTCTTGTGGTGCCTTCACAGTGATGGCATGAGGCGTGCTCCATAACTGGTATAGACAGGGCTGAAGCTGAACTTATCTCCAGGGAGGGATGTAGAACTGGAGAAGGGAATTTAGTGAAGCTCCTTTAATGTGCATGATGAATGCCTGACCTGAGGGGACGGACTGCAGCAAGTGACCTTTCCGACATAAGACCTCCTTCACCACAGCTTGAATTATTCTGTGATCCTTGCGAAAAGGACCCTGGAATCTGTCATTATAGATTCAAAATGACTATTAAAGCCATCTGGCCCGGGCCTGACCTGGTTTGCTTTCTGATGCCAAATAGGTATCATGATCATTTCTGGAAGATGGGGAAGACTGCCCCTACATACACAAACACATGCAAAACCTCTTCCCTAACATCTAACCCACATTCATTTTCTCCTTGGACTCTTCTTTGAGGTGATCTTTCCAAAACACTGACCCAGTGACCCCATTCCCTCCCCCAACTCCCCACCACCTCCCTTCCCGGCCCTGCCCCCAGTGGGCCTCCAATTAAATCCAAAATTGCCTCTGTACAAAAGCAGCTCTGTCAGCTCCATTCAGAGAGGAACAAGTGGCCTGAATAGCTTCAGGCGCATTGGAAACCGAGAAACAGTGTGGTCTTGTGTTAAAGTTGAATGGTGGTGAGGGGGGCGGTTGGAGGTTGAGGGGGAGCGTTGAATCAGTTAAAGTAATTATTGAGTCATTCGGGAGGCTGGGGAGGGAGGAGGATTCTTCCTGAACAAAGCCCTGCAATAGACACATAAGACATTTCACCCCTTAAGGAGGTCTTGGACAGAAAAAGAAAGTATCAGGTATAAAGCAGCAATTTGCAGAAGTCAGAGCTATTGTGATGCTCTGGCTTCTTGTTCCTCTTTCGAAATGGTCGATCTTAGACCTAGCTCTTCTTCACTTGTGTATTCAATTCAGAGATTCCAAAGGTCTAATTCACTTCTTCTGGTACAGGGGGGTACAGCTGAGTGTGTTTACATATATCATTTAGACAAGGGATTTGATTGCTTTGTATGCTCTGGAGTCACCTAGGTGAAGTGCTGTCAGGATCGTTACAGAAAGACCTTTATCATTTGTCTGACAGTTAATACTAATCTGACAGCCTCCTATGCAAAGTACTTTGGGTGTAACCCAAACCCTAAAAATTGTCACCCGTCAACTCAGCAGGAAGACCACGTCCATATACGCATCAGTGCTATCCATCAGAAACTAACCTACCGTGAGAGGAACAGAGAAGACAACCATTGAAAAGGCCAGGAGAGAAACTTTCCAGCAGGAAGATGAGGCAGCAGTCCAAAAACAGCAGTAGCTTTCTACAGAGGTTCCTCTGCTGCTGCAGCGAATATGCATTTCATAGAATCATAGAATCGTTAAGGTTGGAAGGGACCTTTAAGATCATCGAGTCCAACCATTAACCTAACCTGACAAAACCACTTCTAAACCATATCCCCAGGTACCACCTCTACCCTTTTTTTAAACACCTCCAGGGATGGCGAATCCACCACCTCCCTGGGCAGCCTATTCCAATGCTGGATAACCCTTTCAGTGAAAAAATTGTTCCTAATATCCAACATAAACATCCCCTGGCTTAACTTGAACCCATTTCCTCTCCTCTTATCACTTGTCCCTAGGGAGAAGAGGTCAGTCCCCATCTCTCTACAACCTCCTTTCAGGTAGTTGCAGAGAGTGATAAGGTCTCCCCTGGGCCTCCTTTCTCCAGGCTAAACAGCCCCAGTTCCCTCAGTTGTTCCTCTCCAAGAACAAATTGCGATTTAGGGGCAGGAAAATAGGCTGTTACTCTGACACAAAGAGTAGTATCCTGGTAGCATTCCATCCATTACAGCATGCCTCCCTCCTGTCAGGAAGAAGATCTCAAGACATTTTTGGACAAATCTTTAATGAAGTCTCCAGTTGATGCTCTTCTTATAAGACCAAGGCATGCGTAAGAACCAGAGGAGACTGAAAGGACAGGATTTGTAGCAACAGCTCATTTTATCTGCTCATTCCAGGCCAGAAAAGACTGCCCAAGTGTTCATTTTCCAGTGTTTCACCTGTCCACACTGAAATGTGACTCCCAAGGCAGAAGTTAGTGAGTAGTCAACTTCAAGTAATGATCTGATACAATTTGTATTTTTCCCTACTGAGAGATTAGGATTTCAGCGTGTTTGTTAGTTATTTTCACTTATTCAATTATTTGTTCTTTGGTAAACGCAATTTTTTTTCCAGTGCCACTTTCATTACAAATAAGAAGAAGAGTTATTGGGCTGCCATGCTAGTTAGCGGTATCGGTCAGACTAGTCACAGATTGCTGCTTCTGCTCCTTGTTGGGCAGTGTACAATAGTCCTGCTGTCAGAAACACTCTTGTCTGACAGTAAAAATCAGTAGACATTTATTCTCTTCCCTTCCAGAATCTGTTCTTCTTGACAGTGAAAAAAAATCAGTGTGTTTATTACTATTTATTGGTACTGCAGTAGTTTCCTGAAGCCTGGGTCACTCAACAGAACTGTGGTTACCCCATGCACCATGCATGTCTAGCATGCAAGAGGTTAATAACAGAGCCTAATACACCAGGATAATACGATGTCTGCTGTTTTTTTTACAAAATATGAGTAAATATTCATACAAGACCTTAGATTTTTAGTGTTTTGACAGGATTACCTCTTCTCCTCTTTCGGGGTACAAAGTCACAGCCTTGCAGAGCTCTTTACTAGAAAATACGCCAAATATCAGATACATACTTTTCTCCCAAATTACCAAAGTTAATAATAACCCCACCAAATTTCAGTGGAAGGTACATCCAAAGTCTCCATTTACACAGGTCATAGCAGGGAACTGGCTAAGCCCAGAAAGAGATTAACCTTATAATTGGTCTATATTTGATTGGGTAAGCCATGCTAATGTGTCCAAGATGCTCCCAAAGTGTGAGCTGACCTGTGCAGGACTTTATGGGGTATCCTTAAAGCTCTGTGCTGCACTAATGCAGAAACACTTTTAGGTACTTCTGAAATGGTGAGTTTTAACTCCTAAAAATCCCATCTTGCTCCTCAGCACAACCACGGGGCCCTTCTCCTGCTCGACCTTTTCTTCCTTGTGTGGCATCTGCTCTGCTCCTCAGACTCATCTCTACAGCTTGGTGTTGGTGCCTCCTCTCTCACAACAAAACACGCTACTACAACCTGCTGAGTCACGCTTTGGCGCAGCCGAAGACAATGTCATCTCCTAGCAACGGTGAGATGATGCTAATGGGATTCTTGCACGTGCAGAGCTGCAATGGCAAGCATGTAGAAAGGCTGCCAGGGCAGGTTTCACTTCTGGATCTCATGCTATACCTTGCATGGTATATACTCATGCAAGGGGAGATTCATGGCAAAATGAGGTTTTTAAGCAGAGCTTGTCCTGGTCCATCTTGTGACCAGAATTGCCTTGAATGACAACACCAAGAAAACAGATCAATCCTGGCTACGTGCACCATGATGAGAAACCAGAAACAGGGTTTAAGCTGAGCTCCATCTCACAGGGAAGTTGCTTTATGCCCATTTTATACAGGCAATTAGTCATAGACTGTTAATGACTTGGCTGTCCTCTGTGGGAACTTGTCCCACGTGGAATCAGAACCTTTGGAGCTTAACTTGTAGACGCTGACCTGAGAGAAATATTTTGTATTTCAAGGCCTGAAAAGGCCCATTACCTGGATGCTGAGCTTGCATCCACTGCAGCTTTTGAAGCACGTGCTTACTGCTATAGTGGGATCTTGCAGGTGCTTAAATAGCTGTGAAAGAAATGTCGCCTCCTGGTTATGCTACCAAGATGGAATGAGAAAGCTCCGGGCGTCTTCTGCCCTACAAGAACTGTGGCCACATCATTGCTTACTTGTCTTTGGCAAAGCAGAGGCAAAATGTCTCATTAGCACTATGATTTCCATGAGAGCTTGATGCGCTAAATAAGTCGTGGAGATGGCACTATGTATTTGTAAAGTACCCGATGAAATGGGGTAGAGTTTTAGCCACAGCTTTTAAGCCCTTCCATGATACTTTTTAAAGTCCTTCCTTTTACAGCCCTTTCCTCTGCCCTCTATAAAGAGAAGAGCACGTTTACAACACCTGTTGCAGTTTACAGGGTGGCATAGGGCAGAGAAGTAGATACTTCCAATGATGCAAGAGCTGATTAAGGAGTGAGGTTTTCCAGCAGATCATTCAAGTCATAACTAAAGACACAAATCACCCTTTCTGAAGCCATCTCG
The DNA here is from genome assembly GCA_013398815.1 of Ibidorhyncha struthersii. Taxonomy (NCBI): domain Eukaryota; kingdom Metazoa; phylum Chordata; class Aves; order Charadriiformes; family Charadriidae; genus Ibidorhyncha; species Ibidorhyncha struthersii. The sequence goes on along the minus strand of VZSZ01001128.1, from coordinate 132,944 downwards.
GAGCATTTAGCTTGGCATTTTCTCAGCTTCACCTCTGTTCCTGCTTGGCTCCACCTCCATTTTCCTCTGTACTTCCCCTCTTACGAGCTTGGTGTTAATTCCCAATATTACATTCAAGATTTGGAGAGCGACCAAGAATGGCTTCAGTCTAACAGGATGGAAAAAATAAAAACACTGCCTTTTTTTTTTTCTTTTCTCCCCATCTCTAGCCATATTTCATGATTCTTTTGAAGAGTCATATATGAGGCACAGAGGAAGCACACTAAGTGTGCAGGCCTTGTCAAGATAAATGAAATGCATTATGCCTCTACAAGGTACCAGCTGACTGTATCGTTATCAGCAACGGTAGTAAAAAATGCAGCTCTCTCACCTTAAGGGGATTTGAGTCACTGTTGTTTTAATTAATAAGGTTCCCATCTCCCAGCATTAACCCTGCATTCTGCACAAACTTCTCCTTGCTGTAATGGATGGAGGTCAGATGTCTTTTGCCCTTCATGACAACAATGCATGTGGAGGTGACATGTCCTATCGTGTATTGTGCTGGGGACTGGTCTCGTTTATTGCGCTGGGGACTGGGTCTCAAAGTAAAATGATTAGAGGAGGCACACTTAGCAGACGATGGTTTTCCCTTTTTAGGGGAAAAAAACCCAGAGGAAGCAGTTGAAGAAAGCAGGCTGCTGGAGGCCAGTCCAAGCCAGTCCCAAAGAATGGTCACAAAAATCTTGAGGAGTTTATCAAAATAAACAAATCTAGAAATAAGTGAGTGGACAGGCTGATTTAAAGAGGGAAAACTGGGGGCAAAGCCTGGCACAAGGTCTGGTAAAGATCATCTAAAACATTGAATCTATTCTTCAGGGATTGCAGATGACTATGCAATACATCCAGAAAACTCTCTGAAGTCTTTTCTTCACAGCCTCACAGGCCATGAAACAGGTTGACCATATGTCCTGGCTATCACAAAGGTGAAGCAGGTGATACCTCCCCTTTTTCTTCCCTGACATTCATTTGTGGAGGTAAAAAATGGCACCAAAAAATGAAAGAAACTCACTTTTTTGCTGCCCAAGATAAGGAATAGTGGATCTATGGTGCAAGGAGGAACTGGAGATGGTTGGAAGTAGCCGAAGGAGAGAAGGGATGAAGGTGGCTTTGTCTCTAATAAAAAAGCCTATAAACAGAGAAAAAAGAGAACATGTGTATTTCCAGCATCCCTGCAGGCAGAGCAGAAAGGTATATGCGGGATTTGTCTAGATGATATGAGGAACCAGGTTATATCCAGCCCCTCTGCCAGCCTGGTTGGCACAACATCCAGCAGCTAAGATCATCACCTACCCTTTCCATCAGTGCAACATGGATAAAACCCGGCATTAGCTCATGATATGGAGCACAAATAGGAATTTAGAATGGAAATTCAGTGTCTGTGTGTGTGTGTCTTCTAAACTATAGTAACTAATCATAGAAGGGGCAGCAGCTTCTCTGTTACTAGGAAATATTAAACTGAGATTGGATCTAATTCTCCTGCTCAGCCTGAGTTAGGGGACTGTTTCAGAAACTGCTGAGTGAAGCTCTCTGGTCTGCTCCACACAGATGGTAGATCATCATGTTCCCTTCTGGCTTTAAAATTATTTTGTGTAGTGAAGCCTAGGGGGTCCTCTATTCTCTGCACCGCCCAGCAGCAAGGATCTCCCTTCACTTAGATATACTTGGGAAATCAACCAGTACATGAAAGAGAGGATTATGGCTTCAGTTTTTTGAACCATGGGGGTTAGATGCATAAAAGTAACTATCTCCCATTCAGGTGTCCAAAAGGCACCTAAGCACCTAGCGCCATGCATAGATCTGGCAGTACTTGACAAAAAAAAAGATGTTTTTTTAAAAAATCAGGAATTATCCTTTGTTGTCAGAAGTCCGAGAAGAAAGCAACAGAGCACAAAGCATCTTTAGACCATCTTTATTTGGTATATGTTAGGAAATCTCTTCAGCCAAAAATTATCCCAGTCTGAAACTAGCCCAACTGCTTGAACGCTACGCACCCCCAAGACTTGCCTGAACATAATGGAAATAAGGACATGAGAGTCTATCCTTCAGTCTCCTGTATTTTTGAAAGTTAGTCCATGTAGCCATAAGACAGAAGATGACTTCTGCAAACTCCAACTAAGTGTGCTGGCGAGATCTAAGATTGCCCTTAGTCTGCCTCCTGACAGTCACAGAGCCCTTTTGTGACTTTAATATAGACCTGTACTGCTCTTTCCTAACAGCACATTTGCCTCTGGGTATTACCTTGTCTCGACACAATCCATTTTTAAACACCAAAGCTGCCAGTTAGCACAGTGTTGAATTGTGTGTCTGGAAACCAAATGGTTCTTTAAAAATAGAGAAAATTGTATTTACAATAGCAATTACTGTATCATCACTATCAAATGAATTTCTCAGATGTGATCATTTTGACTAAATGCTTTTCTTTCCCCACCTCCTGACACAAAGGTCACCTCTCAACTCTGTTTCATCATAGTTCATGTTATAATCCCCTTTAAAATAGTAGTAAGAATAACCTATCTGTTGTTTACACAATGTCTTCTTTCATCTCCTAAAACTTAACTTCAGCCATCACATTAGAAGACACTAACCACCACTTCTTTAGTTGAATGCCTGTCTTGAGTACAGAGTTTTGGCGGAGTAACTTGTCTTTGCAAATTTGACATAAGCAGCAAATCATGTTTGATCTTTGAGGACCGTTTGGTGTGTTTTAGGAAAAAAAGAAGCATTATTTAGTTTTGGGGCACAACAAGGAGGTCTAAGCTCTTTAATAGAGAAGGAGAGTTTCGTGTGGATTTTGGCAACCTTTTGTGTAGGCAGTAGGTGTGGCAAATGTGATTTATAGGACCAAGGCACTCTTGTAACCAGATCCATTGCCTTCATCCACATAAATATTACCGCTACACATACCCAAAACACCTGGCCATGTTCAGGCACAGTTGATGGTTATATTTTATCTATTTGCCAAAACCATTCTTCCCCAATCTACATCTAGCTCACTGGTCACAAAGGGATAACCCTGAGATACAAGTCTATCTAAAATCCCACACAGATACCATAGGGAAGCTGAGAGTATTTGGAAGATGAAAGCAAAAGTGTTTTGTCTCTGTCCTTTCCAACTTCATAAACACGTGAAGAACAATGCATCCAGGCAGAGATCAGAGAGAAGTGGAGAGTCTCATTTCCCAAAATACTCTTTTATCTGTGCACTGTTGGCATAGCAGCATGTGGAATAAGGCAAAAAAGAGTGAAGGTAAATACAGTGATAAAACACCTTCACAGGTACTTCAGATACTTGGGTTCTGCTTGTATTTCTAGCACTGACCATGCTAGAGCATGAGGTCACTTGGCTGGTCTGTCACGAGGCAGAGCTTTTTCAACACACAGTCCCTACCAAACCAGAAGTAGAAAAAAAAAAGCAAATTAACAGTGAAATCTATCAGTCGTCTAAAAAAGTGACAGAGGTGATGGCACAGTGGCTCCCAGAATAGCCATAATGCCCCCCAATAAGGTGATAGTACTTAGGAGCTGGTGTCACAAGGTGAACGGAAACTTAGTTGAAGAAACAAGAGCTATGCACTGGTGAGGGGACCTGGTGAATATGTCACTAACAGAAAAATCTGCTGGGGATTCCCTCCTTCCCAGATAAAAACATTCAGAGGTGGCTGCGGGGGGGTGGGGGGTGGGGGAAAGCACTTTCATAACTCCACAAGATCATCATATCTATCATCTGCATCATCCAGTGATTTCTGCATTGAACCAAATAACTTGTAGTTAAGTTGGAGCCTGCCTTTCAAAAAGACAGGCAGCTTTGACTTACGGATTTCGAGCAATGGAAAATCTACCACTTCCCTTGGGAAGCTGCTGTAGCACTTAATTAATTTTGCTGTTAAAAAATGTTTGCCATAGTTCCAGCTCGAATTTGTCTACGTTGCTCGAAGGAAGGATCTTCGTCAAGACTTGCACTCTACCTTCATAAGATCTTCTTCAAACACTTGATAAATGTTAGAGAAACCTCACAACATCCCTGTGAGACATAAAAATGTAATTATCTTAGCACATTACATGGATGAGAACAAAGGGAGAGAGGAATTAACATTCTACTCAGGCAAAGCCAAGACGTGAATCAAGTGGGATCCCCAGGAACAAAACCTGGCACCTCGATTCCTTGCTCCACATCACTGTCTCCTGCATCCGTGCTCCAGAAAGAGTCAAGGTCATGTGTCCTTTGCAGCTCAGAGACAACCCCAAAGGGGATGATCCCCACAGTGCTGAGCACCCTTAGCTCCAGGAAGAACTGAGGGCACCGAAGAGCAGGCAGGATCAGCCCTTCTTTCCCCTGTCCCTAGCAGCTTGCACTGATCCATGTAGGAACACAACATTTCTCCCCATGTTGTCACATTTGATAACACAAGATGCTCAGTGGAAAGTCAGTCCTCCCCTCCCCAAACACAGCAAGGAGTACAGAAGTTACGTTAGAAATACTGGAAATTTCCAAGACATCTCAGTCAGGTATGTAATTCCCTCAAGTCCCCTAACAAAACCCTCACCCCTACTCTCTGTTAGCCACTCGGTCAGTGGCAGATACTTTACGTTTCCATGAGCGTTTTCTCCACTGCTTAGCCCCCAATGTCACCAGCTCTTCTCAAATGGGATTATGTGACATGGTTGGCTTGATGACCTAGAAGGTCCCTTCCAGCCTTATGTTGTAGTAGAATATTAATGACTCTGCTAATTCAGAGCTGTCTGACCTCCACTCTGTACAGCCACAAGCAAGATGATCTCTTTCTCATTATAGCTGTCGTGTTCTCAAATAACCTCTTCATGTAAAATGCATGCACAGTTTTCCTTTTCTTGGCGATACAGTGATTTCTCTCTACCCAAAAAAGCCAGTCACTGTTCAGATTATCTTCTCTGTAACCATCTGGAAAACATTTTGGAGGTTATTTCCTTTTTATTTCCATCAACCGAACTAGGTATACAGCTATGAAATAAACAGAGTTTTTAATCTGAAATAATTTGACTTCAGATCTGGAAGGAATCTAATGCATTGCATTTATCTCATATATCACCCCATCTGAACTAGTGCAAGTAAGGGTTTGATGAGTTCAGTCAGGAAAGCCAAGGAGACCATTTCTGTTCTCTCAAATAAGGATGGTCCCTAACTGCCCTCAAGACTACACCTGCCTACCTGTCAACATAGAAGCTCATAAGCTCAGCCAAATATACCTTTTAAGTGGTAATGCCTGGCACCCTCTTGCCCACGTGCAGCAGAAACACCACCAAATCACCTGGGACTCTCCTGCCACCACTCAAATGAGCGCCCACCAAGGTGGAAGGGGGTGAGACACGAAGCACACCATATTAATGCTGCTCCAGGGCCATCCCTTCAGAGTAATGCAGATATGCCAAGGTTTTTTCATTCACTCAGAGGAGTTTGGAGCAGACTCACAAACTCTCTGCCCCTTAGAAGACCTCTTAGGGTTATCTAAGAGATGGAGCAAGCCCATATCATGCACTGTACAGTCATGTAAAAAGTCTTCACTTTATGTAAAGATCTTGTAAGAAATGCATACACATAATTATGTTATATGGGAGGTAGTAACGATGATAATAATAGATTTTTTTGCAGAATTCTGAGTAGATTTTAGGAATATAAGTTTTATGCCTTATAGATTTAGGCCGTTAGCCAAAGTTAGGCCAAAAAGAGATGTCAGGAGAAAAGGAATCACAGACATAGGTGAGTGAAGAAGGAAAAAACTGGCACGTCTACCACACAGCAATATCAGATTGATTCATATTTCAAAATAGGCTGAAAGTTAGATTTAGTCTGACCAAGGACAACAACTATTTGCAATGATACAACATACTGTAAATCTTATGTCAGAGACTGGACAATAGGCGATTTCTTCCCTGGAGCAGTGTTTTGCTGGCACTGGACTCGTGTTCATGCTGAGGTTCCCACTTGCAGGTAAAATAACACCCTCACTTCCTTGCAGCTTAATATCTGAAGCTTGGGAAAGATTTACCCCTGCCAGGCTGGCCATCTGTTAGCCTTCCTCAAACTCTTCAAAATTCTGAAAATATCAGTAATGATCCTTCCTGCCTGTCAATTTTATAGAAATAATACTGCCTTTGCATTTCTCTCATGAAATATTTCTATTACATTATTTTACTTTCTTTGCTGCATTTCGTGATTAATATTCTCATTAAAACTTCTTTTACAGGCAGTTCTTTGGCATGTTCTGATTTTCTGGAGCTCATTCCTTAAACATCTCCGGTTCCAAGCTCATGTCTAGTCAACATCTGCCGCTTGCCAATAGTCTACAACTCGCAAAGTCTTATACACACCCAGCAATCTTGCAGCTCGTGGGGAAATCTGAACGGAAACCCAACAGGGAAGCCACATGTCCTGATAGATAGTACTCTACAACGTGCATAAATCCTCCTCCATTCCCAGGAGGCAAGTATTTTCTAAAGAAGAGACAGATTTTAAAAAAAAACAACAGAATATTAAAAAAATAATAATCAGAATATTAAAAAAAAAGGAAAAAAATCTTAGAAGGTTTTTCCCTGTTTTCTTGGAATGGTGGAAGCCTGAGCCCTTTCTGTGCCAAGGCAGTTAGACCAAGGTTGGGTAGGGCAGAATAGTCTGCAGGGACCAATTGGACTAATAGAGATGAATGAGTCGGTTAAGTGAAAGGTCCTGTCCGTTTCTTACCAACCATGATCGAAGGAACAAAAGCCACTGAAGAACAGGGATCCCTCTTAGGGAAAGACCTGCTTATCAGCTAGGGAGTATCGAGCACAATATTTTGTTTTAGTGAAATATTTGGCATGTCCTGCAGTGATCAATGCCAGAGCTTTGGAGAGAACAATAGCAATAGACTATAATTAGCTGCGATAACTCCTTACAATAACAAGTATATTCTGGTTTGAATTATTCATGAACTACCGTGTTATTTATGGCAATTACAGCCTGCCTTTTCGTCTGATAATGTGGGGTGTATAGGTTTTAGGTATTTCTTTTTTTTATTTGGCCAGACACAATTTTTTAATTACTAAGTACAGGAATAAATAAATAAATACTCTTCAGGGAAAGGGGGGCGGGGGGGAAGGGAAGAAGTTTTCAGAAAGAATCAAGTTTTCACTCACAGTGGGGGATGGGGAGGATGCAACAGGGTGCGTATTTCTATGTTCTCCATCAATTGCATGTCCTTCTGACAATGCAGTATATGGACCGCCTAATTGAAAGAAAGAAGAGACTGCTTCTTTGGGAAGGACCAGGCTCCTCAGCTTTCTGAGCACGATTTCTCACCAAGCAGATGGAGGGTTTCAGCTTTCCCCCAAGGTTCCCCGAATGAAATACCCGAGGAAGCACTTGGCCAATGTTCTGCATCTGACTGATGTCTCCGCTCCTAGCAAATTGACCCAATGGCTGGGATTTTTGCCTGTTTATCTCAAGAGATGCATTGTTTAGTTAAGTTCCAGCTAGCAAAAGTGATGGGGGAGGTATTCTGCATTAAAAATTAATTCACATTGGCAGCCCAAGATAATGAAGTCCTCTGTTCACAGAACAAGTACAGCCAGGCACTTACAGGGCTGCTGCTTCAAGTTTACTGTTGCTTCACCTTCCATCCTTACCTTTAGGAGACTATTTACTGGGAGAAGATGTGTCTCTGCCTTATTGCAAGGAGTACTAATTGCCTTTTGGCTATGAAAGTATCAGTCCTCCAGGGGCAAAGGCTCTGATCCAGAAAATCAGAGAAATAACTTCACCCTTCTTCAAAATCAGTGGGTTACGCTTATAATCAAACCAAAGCAGCTTGCACACCTGGTCTGAAGCAGATTGATGTTCATAGCAAAACTTCCTTCCTCCTATCCAATCACCATGATCATTTGGGGGAATCAGAGACCAAGAAACACGGAACTTTATTTCTCCAGATAGCTCTCCAGCAAGAAAAACTTTCATTTCCCACAAACAAAAGGTCACTTTCATGCAAGACCTTCAACCTCTATTTCAAAGGATTTCTGGACCCACGTTTCACAAGATACTTGCCCTTCACAGTAGCTTCCACACAAATCTGTGCTGAACTGGTCTGCTTGTTTTCCAAGAGCAATCCCACTTTGTATAATCAGTTGGAAATACTACTTGTCACCTCATCCTCCCTGAAGGAAAATTGGCCACATATCTCCCAAAAGGGAATGAAAGTCATCTAACACTCATGTACTGTATTAATAGATAAGTTGTTCCGAGACTGCTGCTATCTCAGGTACCTATATACGGCACAAAACTCTATGTTGTACAAAAGCCAACACACACACACATACACATGCACACACGCTCCTTACGCATTGCTGTTTACCCAGAACAGAGGAAGGGCAGTGATGTTAACACCGATACCCCAAGAGCTTTACTGGGTATTGGATTCCTGGACGCTTTAGAGTCAAGTAACACCAAAAGGTACTTGGTACCAAAAGAGCTTTTACAAATGTGGCTTTGAGGTCTGCCAGCTTCATGGATGATCTCTGTGCCCTAGAGACTGGGAAGAGGATGGACATCATTTTTTACTAACAAAAACTTCACCTTGGGTTTAGGATTCTTTCACAAAACAGCTTTCTGTTTTGCATAATACTGTCCTGAGACTTGCCAGCTTTGGTGGAAAAAAAACATCCCTCAAGGGATCCTTCCAGGTTTTCCCAACATTTAAGAGCAGTTGCTTGGCTCCTAAAATGAGACAGAAAGGTGAAACTCTAGGGGAGTGAGCGGAGGAGCAAATCACAAGACTGCGTATTTAGGAGAGATCCCTGTTCTCACCCATGCAGAGGACGCGTGAATCACTGCTGAACGGTCTGCTGAGCTGACTGTGCATCTTTCACCCCAACTGCTGCATTTCTCCATCAGCAGCAACTGGGGCAGAGGACACATTTAATAGCTACTGAATATAATTAAGTCTAATTGCAAAGTTAATTGTTGAGGAAGGGGGGGGGAGAAAAACAAACAGCATGAAACTGAGGATATTATAGCTCAGCGATCTGACATCCTCAAGATAAAGCTGAAATTCAGCTTCCCTGCCCCATATTTACTACATCCCCCTGTGTCTATCACTGCTCGTTTCTCTGACTGGACACCGATGACTGCCAAACCCCTTTCTCCCAAGGAAAGGACTCAGCCACATTAGCAGCTAAAGCCAAAAATTAAAAATATCTCAGCAGCATTCACCTTAAAACTTGTTCAGGTCGGGACCCAAGGAGAAAAAGGGCATCTTGGTACTAGGAGGAAATTATTTCACTGCAGGACAAGTCTGACCGTTTGTGAGTTACATTCCCAGCTGATGTTCATTGTCGTGGGTTCATTGACCAGGACAGAGCTATTCTGCTGCTACAGCTGCTAAGATATCTCTTAGATGCTGCTTCATTCAGAAATAAAGCTTGAAGTCTTCCAAAACCTGACCTGCTATGACATTTTAAGGCCTCCAGTATGAAGGAAAGCCCCTGGGGACATGTGTTAAAAGTAGCATGGAGTAGGCTTGGAGATATATGAAGGAATCAAAAAATTCAAGTTTACTATCACTGCTGATACGCACAGGGAAGGGATACGGCAGCAGAGACTAAAAGATTGTACTGCACAAACATCCCCAGACAGTCACTCTTCTCTGATGCAACATTAAATATCAATTTGCAATTGGAGTGAATTTCCTGTTTATTCAGGGGAATTCCTTCTCACTCAATGTTCCACGCAATTTTGGTGTTTCCCAATGCAAACAGCCACAAAGGGATTTAAGGAGGGAGGGAGAAAAAAAAAGCACATCAACCATATCTTATTCAGAATAAGCCAAGAGAGATGAAGGGCCAGGCCCTGCTTGGGAAGATGCACATCAGTCAAATTCTTCCTGTGTTTGAAGCAGTTAATCAACATCTCACCTGTGTTGCCTGGTGCCAAGTAGACTTGCACGTGTCTGTGTGACCACGTAGGATGTCAACAACTGATGTAATGACCTTGTGACAAAGAGCTGGGCTTGCCTGTCGTCTGGGTTATCACAGGAAAAGCAGCACCACTGGGACCTCTCCTGGAGACATCCCCACACACCTGCACACCCCAAACCCCAGATCTTCCCAAGTGACCCTCTTTGCATGGAACAACTGCAGCAGGTCTCAAAATGCATAGTCATCTCCCAATATATTTTTCAATCACAGCTTTGTCACACAGCTCAAAGATCATAGAATGAGAAGTGCAGAGCAAGGTCTTGGCCACCAAGGGTTAGAAACACAACAGCTTTTTTTGTTTACCATGTGCAAACAACAATCATAAGATTGTTGTACCAGCAGCAGGGGTTCCAGGGATTTGCATTAGGAAACATGAAAAAAGCCAAGTAATTTTGAGGGAAAGAGGGGTTTTTTTTTGGTTTTGTCATTTTAGTATAATCTCCGGGTAAGCAGAGGAGAGGGTGAAGGAAATCCAGCTGTTGCCATGGCAGCGTCTAGCTGGCCATCTCCCACATCGCTCGAGTTGCACAGTGCTTTTTCCCTCCAGTGCCAGTGCCTGGTTTCAGAGCAGAGGAGTTTTCCTACTGGGCATGGCAGGGACCGAGTATGTGTGCAAAGCAAAGGGTGAAAAGGAAGGACCAGCACTCAGCATAGGATGGGACGAATTGGCCTGGGATAAGGAAGGATCACAGGAGAGTGGGTGAGGACAGACCATCAGGAGTAAAGGTGAATGCAGTGATGGATGGAAAGGAAGCATTTAAAGGCAGAAACAGAATTAGCTTTGTGGAGACCCCAGGCAGAGACTGAGTTGTGCTCATCCCCTAGAAACTAGTCTAATTTGTGCTGACACTTGCCCAAAACTGGTGAAACTTCTCCCAACACAGGTGCCTCTCAAAAAATACTCGGCTACTTTCCCCCAAACCCATCTCTGGCTTCTGCCACAAATAGCAGCACAGCTCTCTGAGTTCAGGCTCTAAGTTTAGTCTCTGTCACGTTTAGATCTTAATGCAGCCCAGACGTTAAAAATTCATATTCTGGCAGTTCCCATTTTCACAAGGGCCTGTTCGAACTAATGACGTTGCCTCAGCGAGCACTTCATAAGTTAATCATATGCTATCGCTCCTCACTTCCCTGAAGATGGAACCGGAGAAGTCTTGCTCACAAAGTTGCAGCATTCACGGCTCTCCTTGAAGACAATCTTCCATGCCTCCGCAGGATTTAACCAGCTACTTGCTGAACATTTCAGACAGTAAATGTGAAGAGCTCGTAGGGGTGTTCCTGGGGACCAAGCGACAGAAGGTAGCAAGGAAGCTTATACTGTCCTTAGTACTAAAAGGAAAAACACACTTGAAGGTCTAGAAGGTCAAAATCATGGTCTACACTACAACTGGCATTGTGCAGCTATGGAGGTACCGCTGAGAATTTGCCCCATCCACCACAGAAAGCCCTCAATAAAATGGACTTTCTCTGAAGGAAACATCTACAAGCTACAAAACTGCAATGCACCACATTAAGAGAGCAAGAAGAATGACATGATGTTTAAAAATCTCAAGGCAGGGCCACAGGAATGAATTCTTTAGCTGAAAAAATCTTGATGGCCCTAAACAGACCACATTTAAGACTACTAAGGAAAACCTAACCTGAAATATAGTGTTCTTCTATACAAGGGCAACCAAGCAGGCACCTGAGAAAGCTTCTGATACCACTTTGAGAATTTTTGACAATAACCAATCTCCAAAACCCCAGTTCATTTATTTTTAACTACAGTGGTGCCTTTTGAACACAGTGATGAAGGCAATCACTTTAGAGACTGAATGGATGTGAACCCAGTGGAAAGATGAGCAATCAGTAAAAAGCTTCCATTTGTGCAGGGTCATCTTGGTCCCTTCTATGAGGACAGACTGAGAGAGTTGGGGTTGCTCTGCCTGGAGAAGAGAAGGCACCGGGGAGACCTTATAAACCCTTCCAGTACCTAAAGGGGTCCTACAGGGAAGTGGGGGAGGGACTTTTTACAAGGGCATGTAGTGGTAGGACAAGGGGGAATGGTTTTAAACTGGAAGAGGGGAGATTTACGTTAGATATCAGGAAGAAATTTTTCACTTTGAGGGTGGTGAGACACTGGAACAGGTTGCCCTGAGAAGCTGTGGAAGCTCCATCCCTGGAGGTGTTTAAGGCCAGGTTGGATGGGGCTTTGAGCAACCTGGTCTAGTGGGAGGTGTCCCTGCCCATGTCAGGGGGGTTGGAAGTAGATGATCTTCAAGGTCCCTACCAACCTAAACCATTCTATCATAGAATCATAGAATGATTCTATGATCTTTGCACATAACAGGAGGGGAAAGCATTAGTCCAAGAGTCAGGAACACCAAAGTGGGAGTGCCATTTAATATAGGCTTCCAGTCCAGAGAAAGATTTATTTCATCCTATCTAAACAATTCAAGGAATGGTCCATCCTTAAAAAACCCATTGCATCCTCCCTAATTTTTCACTGTCAGTAACACAACTCCTTCAACCTCCTAAAGAAGCTTACAGATCCATCTTGTCCTTGGGCATTAGAAATCCTTTCCATCATCTATTTCACCCCTACTCTTACTTCCCAGTCCCAGAATGTTTTCTCTTCACAGTCCCAAGCTCTGATGTCTGGTGGCCCCAGTACAGAGATGGGCAGGTACATGTGTATCCTGTTCTCAGGCTACAGCTGAGATCACGGTGCACATGGGATATTAGATCGTGTAAGCAGGTTACACAGCTTCCTCACGCACAGGACAGAGCAGGGGTTTATTTATCTTTTCCCGGGTATCAAGAATATGCAGTGCTGCCTCCTCTTTCCCTCCCCAGTTCAAGTTCCAAATGAAGCCCTCAGTCCCCTCCTCCTCCACTCTGGGTTGCCACTTTCCACCGACTTCAGGCATGGTATGTTCTAGGGTATTTTTTTCACCTAATACCAAAGCTACAGACCTTGCTGCACTGGGATCCTTTTATATTGCCACTCCAACCCCTGCATCTCTTTACTCCTCCTGAGCATCATCCAGCTACCTCTCCTTTTTTCTAAAGTGCATCTCTCTCTGCAGAGAGCAGCAACCTCCAGTACCTTCACTCAGCTGGAAGTCTCCAGCATAGGAAATTAGTACCACCAATTATTCTAATACCCCTAAGCCCTTCTAATCCCACTGATGCTCTGTTTCAGCCTCCTCAAGCTGAAGGCAATCCACTGATTGTTTCTTCAGCTCAGCAATGAGCATGGGGCTTAGGAGGAATAGAGCAGCTTGCTTCTGTCTTCCTGGGATTGTTATCGCACATCTTTTTGTCTTCACAGTCACGAAAGGCCACTGATGAGTGTAATCACAGGGAAAAGCCCAGATCAGAGAAGAGTCCACAGTCAGACTGTAAAGGAATGGGTCAGAGGTCCATTAAATTGATGGCCACATACAGTAATTGCATAAATCTAAAACTATTCCAACATGGGGTTGCAGTAAAAATAAACATCATCAGTGATAAAAGTGGACAGAGCTGCTATGCAATGAGAGGAGTTTATGAATGGCTATTCAGGAATGAGACACTATCCTAAATGCAGTAAGAAAGTCTTTCTCTTCACACCAATTGCTCAAAACTTTGGAGCAGCCCTGTCACCTGCACTAAGACAGGAGAGAGAGTTCTGATTTTCCATTTTTCTGAGCACGAAGCAGAGCCAGGTTAAACACCCAACTCACTCTAAAGCAAGTGGAGAGGATTAAAAAAATAAATAAAAAGGAGATAAATATGTGTAGCATGTGTTGGGCAGGAAGGTCAACAATGGACAGACATCATAAAAGGGGATTTATCTCAGAAAGGACAAACTATTCAGACTTCAGTGCGGAGACTCCCAGTGACACCCAGGCGAGGACACAGGACACTGTCCAGCCTGGCAGCATTAGGAATTCCATCCCTCCATGACGTTTGTCCTCTCCTTGCCCTTTGGAGGCAGGTGCAGTCACATCTCCTCTCCCCTGGGATGGTTATGTGCTGGTACATCCTCTGCTGTGCCAGAGGAGGTCAAGATCTGTAATTTTCCATTACTGCTGCTTATCAAATGTCAGCATTCTGGCGACCTTCAAGAGCATCTATTCCCCTTGTCACTACTGGGACCTTAAAATCTCTCTTCCTTATTCCCTGTTCAGAATTTACATGAGGGACTCAAACCCTGAGGGTTCCCCAAAAAGGGAAGTATTAAATCTCTTGTCTGTGTCACCCCTTGCTCTTCATCCAGTCTGGCGCCTTTTTCTACTCTTCATCCAGGACACCTATTTCTTGCAAGTGGTCAGTACTGAAGAAATTGCTTTTACTGTTTTGCAGGATCCTTAGCATCCTTGGAGGCCTTAAAGCATGGAAATTACTGTGGCAACAGATACAAGAGATTTGGAGCTGCTGTCAGGTATCAAGGCATACATCGAGACCTGGTACGTCCCAAAGAAAAGAGGTGGATCAAGAAGACTATTGGTACACAAACTCAGTGACATAGACTTGATGGTTCCTGCATTGGGGAAGTCCTTGGTGTCTTTGGTATTCAGGCTGCAGGGTTTCCAAGACATCCACATGCTTATGAGACTTCAGGGGAGTGACTTTCAGAGGACCTGTGACTAAGCGCTTACCAGTGCTTAACTTGGATGTCCATTGAGTCTATGGGGAGCTACATTCAGGCAAGCTTGGATAAGAGGCTAACGGTCTGTAACTCCATGGAGAAGGCGTATTGGTCCACCTTCACATAACAGGTGGACAAAGTGAAGCCTATACTTCTCCTCCAGAATTACCTAGGTACTTAAAACAGCTGAAGCCACCAACATTAACAGCAACTCAGGGATATTGGGACTCCAGTTGTGGCTTTTAGCTCATTTTAGCCACCTGTAGGGAAAAGATTAGGTGAAAGCAGAACTGCAGAGGGATGTGCAGATGGACAATAATAAGTTGTTAGAAATTCCCAAGTCACCCCTTCTCATCAGGCTTTCAGCCAGGGGTCAACACTGCTCATAAAGAGAGACAAACAGACAAAATCAGAGTTGGCCAGTGGCAACCTTTCAAACAGCTTGGGTTCATGGAGACTCTTGCTTTGGAAAGAGTTTACTGGTCAAAATTTGGTTCTTGAATTCTCTGGCTCAGCTGTGATGCTAGCTATAAAACACCTTTCACAAGCGTAGGAGTTGGAAGCCTTGGAGCACGAGCACGTTATCATCTGATGAAAGATGAGGTAACTAATCTCCATTTGGATTTCTTTCCTGACCACAGATGCTTTATATGGAACTCTTGTGATTTTGCTTATGTGGGGTGTGGAAATCTCTATTTAGGTGAGCAGGGAAGACATGGTACCTTACCATCCAAGTGAATAAGATCAAAATCTAACATGATTTTTATGCTTACCTTGTTTTTCTAACCCTGGAAACAAATGCTAAGTATCACCAATGCACAATGAGAAGAAAAGAATGCGCAGAACTTCAACCTCTCTGGCTGATACTCCAGGAAATTAAAAGGGTAGTTAATTTAAGATGGATAGAAGGAAAATCCTTCATAAAAGCAGGAAGCCAGCGGGACTCACTAGTACTGGTCATGGGAGGAAAAGATACAAAGTCATTCTTCACTCTCTGATTGTCCATTAATGACAAATAGTAATTAGTACCATAAGTAACTTTTAAGCAATGCTTTTAATCTTCACACATTCAACTTTAGCAGTAAGGCTGTTTAAGACAGCACTATTTAGGATAAAAGCATCTAGTTTTTAATCTTTGAGCTTTAGGTAATGTAAAAGTCACTGTAGTGAAAGAGAATCTCCTTTTCCAAGTACAGGAAAAATCAAAAAGCAAATGCTGTTAACATCCCAGCAGCTCTACAGCTTGTGCCTTGCTACATTTTTTTTTTTTTTTTTTAATCCAAGCAGGCTTTTTTCATATTCCATTTTCAAAAATTGATTCTCATGCAGCCTTCAACAACATGTTCTGTAAATCTTCCAAATTCCCTATTATCCCAGCCATTCACCTCTGACCACCATCTGATATATTTTCTTATCAATCTCTTTCTACACATGGAGAATCTCCAGATTTCATAAATCTGGTCAGCCTGGGTTGGGGGTAGGAGGAGGAGCAGGCAGCAGATTTGAAGAGTAATATACTGTCTCTTGCATAATAATATACTGTCTCTTGTTTTACTTGTTTGCTGCTGGTAGGTCATACTATTGATTACTCATTAACACTTTGGTGATTAGTGGAACATTTGGAAAAATGTTCATCATCAAAAGAGCTGTAGGTCAACTATTCCATTTCACAAGGTGACCATTTGCCTCCCTCCGGTGACAAGGACCTGGATAGAGGCTGAGGGTTCTCAACCTCTCGGCAGCTCAGGATGTCACGGTGGAGGAGCAAGACCCTCAGAGACAGCAGTTAAAGATTTAGTTCTCCGTAGGGAGCTTCTCCAGGACCATTGGGCCTGGGAATTCCTGAAAAAATATACCTTATTTGTTATCAACTCTTCTGCAC
Organism: Ibidorhyncha struthersii; assembly: GCA_013398815.1. Classification (NCBI taxonomy): domain Eukaryota; kingdom Metazoa; phylum Chordata; class Aves; order Charadriiformes; family Charadriidae; genus Ibidorhyncha; species Ibidorhyncha struthersii. The sequence goes on along the minus strand of VZSZ01001128.1, from coordinate 116,427 downwards.
TTGTCATCTTTCTGTTCTGATCAACTACTCACAAAAGGAACAGAATTAAATGTATGTGTATGTATGTAGAACATTGGTGAAGAAAGACATACACACGTGTGCACCCAAGGGTGAAATAAGACTTTAGAAATCCCAACACCTATATCTGGAAATGTTTGTATATAACCACCTTATCTCATTTTTTAAAAAAAGCTTGGAAAACTGCCAGCACATGTTATATACAGACTCATTTAAACCACTCATAGTAAAATTTAAGATCTGTATTTTATCAAATATGATTTGATACAGAATTCAACTGAAGGGATCATGAATATAAAGCAGTCCAAGAGAGTTTGGCAACAATCACTGGCTAAAAATTGGTTCAGAGATAAACTGTTATGAATGAACAAATTTTTTCACAGAAATTCAAAATCTTTTCCCAATGGACTTAGGAGAAAGAAAGAAAGAAAGAAAGAAAGAAAGAAAGAAAGAAAGAAAGAAAGAAAGAAAGAAAGAAAGAAAGAAAAGAGACTAACCTAACTCTATTGTTGTTGCTGTTAGTATTATTATTATTATGTAATTCTGACTACCCTTATCTGTTATTTTTCCCCAGTTTGGAGAGCGTCCCAGTTGAAAAGATTTGAACTTTGTCTCTGGTACAAGTTAGATTTACCTTCCTCTCAAAATGCCTCTTTTTTTCCTAGTTTCAGCAGAAGAGCTCAGGGGTTAAGAGAGCTGTCATAGACTGAGTAACAATTTGCAGCCTTGGATTTGAAGTGGTTGCCTAGCAGTAAAAGACTCCTTACACACCACTCCCAGTTGGAGGTGTTCCCTATTTCATATATATAGTTAGCTATAAAGATCATATGTAGGAATATATAAGAAGATATATTAATAGGAGCTCCCTCTCAAAATCAGAGTATTGAATATAACTGGAAAAAGCCAAACCTTTCCAAAAGCAGTGGAGCATCACACAGTCAGAAGCACCAGCTCAGCCTAACAAATCAGTGTTGGATACATAGCAGCAGCTGCAAAAATCAACTGGTCCCAAGCACCATTCTCAAGGAGTTTTTCAGGATCAGTTCTTCAGCTTGAGGGAAACACTGGGATGGTACTAAGTCTAGGTCATTCTTCATAAAACATCTTGTGTTGTGGTTTTTTTAAATATATAATTTATATATGTATATACCTGCATACATTTATATGTAATGCCAGAAGAGACATTCATGTTAATATTTGTCTTCAGGCAGAATGAGGCCATTGGATTTCACCCAGGGATTCCTGTGCTTAGCCCAGAAACCCGGGGTTAGCACAAACCCCATGATTATACCTTACTTGTGTATTTTCCGACAGCCCCGTGAGCCGTTCAGCAGTGGTGACTAACGACAATAACAATATCTTGGATGCTGTTTTTCCCATTAAAAAAAAAAACAGTAGCGATGAGCCTTGCAGAAGGCAGACTGTCATTTATACACAAGGCAGAGTCAGCTTCCCTTCTCCTGACCCACCCGAGGAGTTTGCAAAGGCACCGGCTACCACTTAAGCTCTTCCACTTGGACAATCAGGAAGGTTATTAACGATTTTCTCTTTCTGGTCAGTAGATCACAGGCAGAAGCTGGCTGGCTTTTATTTGGACCAGTGGAACAGGCTTTCCATAAACTTCAGGTCTCTTTTGCCTTGTTTAGGTCAGGAGTTAATATCCCTTATCACAAGCAAGGGGTCATGTCCTGTCATTTAAAGTCAGCACACGCCAAGTGGGCTGCCAGGATGAGCAGCCCCTCTCATCCAGTTAAAGCTGGGCTGAATCGAGACCTGTGCCTGAGCACAGCAGAGTGAACAACACTGCAATATGCTGCCAAATACTCACAGCGCATCTTGAGTGAGTTTTGCACAGAGGGCTTTTCTGGTCTAAGACACAAGATAAAGAAATGGTGTTAAATCCCTTTTTCTTTTTTTTTTCTTCTCTCTTTTTTTTTTTTTTTTTCTAGAAAATGGACTACACTGTCCCAGTCTATCACGCTTGGCTTGCTGAAAAATGATAGGTCATAAGGAGCTGCCCCAGTCTGCAATAGCACTGATCCCACCATGCTGTCCTGATAGACCCTTCTCCCTGCAGGTTGAAGGTGTTCGATTCCTGTCTTGGATCATGAGTGGAGATAGTTTAGGGGTCTCAAGAGTCCTAAAAAAACCCTCTGCTCAGATCACATGAATTGGCTTGGCCTTCCCTCCATGACTGCCATGCCCCAGACTGCTTCGGAGAGCAGCGGTGCAGAGGTGGTCAGAGATGCTGTGGGTTCTCCTTTTCTCCTCTCCTCTCCTGTCCACCCCACCCCACTATTCACACCAGTGCCAGGGGAAAAGCATCCACCCCAGATATCTCATGATGAGCACCCGAGCCAAACCTCAGCTCCCGCTGCTCCCTTTCACCACTACCTGCATTTAGGACAAAAGCTGAGCCAGTTGCACTGACAGCTTTCTGCAGCTGGGACACACCAGCCAGCTAGTGAATCCCCCCAGGACACAGGGAAGCCACCATCCCTAAGCATCGGACAGCACCTTCTCCTCCACCTCCATCTCTGCACAGCCAGTGTCTTTCCATCGTCTTCTGAGAGGAGAACAGACACCACCAGAACAAGGGAGTCAAGGGACAAGGACAGGTGGTGGCAGCCGCTCTTCTGAAGATACCAACCTTCACCTTGCTGCTGACCAAAAACCCTGCCAAGGGGGGTTACAGCATCCTCCCCCTTCCTCTAGCCCATCCTCACTCCTGCCCCAGCAAAGCAAACAAGGCAAAGGGCTCTGTTGTTTTGGACCCCCGAGGGAAAAAAAGAATGAAAAAGCAGCCCATCCTCCCCGCCTAGCATGTGACGAGCCACAGAAGAGCAGAGGTGCTGCCAAGCCTGGTGACTGAGGCCAAAGAGAGAGGAGATAGAGAAACACAAGGGCCTGCTTGTTTGGGTTTTGTTTGGGGAGTTATTTGAAATTCAGCAGTGACTGGCGTTGGAGAACAGAGTCCACTCAGAGCCTCTCTCTTCCCATTCATCCCCTGCCTGGCAAAGGAGGGAGGGGGGGATGTAGGCTGAGGAGCAGGAAAAACAACCAGTCTCCTTATAATAATGCCCGCCTGGTAGAGGCAGCTTCTGCCCACGGGGAGGCATTTGAACCGAGACTTCATCAGCGTCGGAGGGAAGTCACGGCAGGACAAAGCCTTGATGTTCACAGCAGCCTCGTGTTAAAGACTGAAGAGCCTCTCTCCTTAGCAATGTTTTTGGCAAGACTTACAACCTCCTTCATGAAGGCCAAGTCACTTTTTTGCCTCTGCCTCAATTTCCCCAGGTGTAAAGTAAGAGTAATACTGTCACAGCTAGAAGCTGTAAGAGTAAAGTGACTCCTATGGAGCAGAAAAAAGCAGAAGATGAAGGTACGGTTTGCGTACAAACAAACAGCACGGCTGTGAAAAAGGCAACACGTCAATCTAGGATGCATTGGGGGAGATACATCCAGATTTCCTAATACAGGGAAGACACTATCTTTGGCCAGATCTAAATATTGTATCCATTTTTTGTGCTCAGGTTCAAGAAAGATGAATTCACAGTGAGACAGAGTTGCAGAGAAAGATGACTAGGATGACTAAGAGAACAGAAGACTTATCAGAAGGTATTGGCATATTTGTCCTTGAAAAAGGAATATGAACGGAAGATTAAAATGTTATATTTAAATGCTGAGAAGAAAGCATCAGGGGAAATAAAAAAAACTCTTCCAACTAAAAGGCAGTGATGCCATGAGAATAAACAGGCTTAATTTGGCAAAAGAAGTATACCTGGGCTGAGGTTTCTAGACACCAGAAAAAAATATTGTCCTGGACAGTCATATATGACTAACAAGGCAATCCCCCTGCTACCGTTGAGCTGGAGTTTGCTAGGAAAGCAGCTGGCTTTGGGAAGTGGCCTTCTAGTTCTGTCCTCCTACACTGAATGTAGAGAAATAGAAACATCTTCTCACCTCTGTAGCTTCCACCTATAGGGTGCAGCGCAACAGGGTGCCTTTGTGTCAATGTATTTCTGTATCCCATGAGGTGCCTCCTTGCTGTTTTCTCTTGGGTGTTTAGTGAGTCACCAGCAACAAGGTGAAAGTTTTCTGGTCAAACCTTACCCTAAAGTCCTCAATAGCTCGAGGACTCATGTGACAGCCTATAGACCTGACAGCTACCTTCTGCAGGCAGGAGAGACTCCTTCCACTTGCATCCTCCATCTCTAATTCCTTATTCTCAAGGGTATAGATATTTTAGGGGTTCAGAACAAATGCCAGAGAGCAAGTTCATCCTGATAAGATATGGCATGATGTTAACAAGCCGGGTAACATTCAAACCAGTGGGTCCAAGCCCAGCAGCCCTAACCTATTCTTACTGAGCTATCTTGGAGTCTTCGCCCAGGAAAGTGGTGGAGTCACCATCCCTGGAAGTATTTGAAAGGCGTGTAGATGTGGCACTGAGGGACATGGTTTAGTGGTAGACTTGGCAGTGTTATGTTGGTGGTTGGATTTGATGATCTTAAAGGTCCCTTCCAACCTGAATGATTCTATGATTCTCTGAGCCTCAGACTCCTGATAAACCTCTGGGAGTTGTTGAGCATCATGGTACTGGGGACAGAGACTTCTTCATGCACTTAGTTCCCTTCTGCCTTGCTTTCCTCTTGATGTCGAGGTGAAGGTAGCTGGGATCGATGAAGGAAACTTGCTGAGACATCTCCTGCCCCCTTTTACCATGGCGGTAATCTCTGCACATGAACAAATCTGAATCCAGAGAAATAGTCATTCTGAATACAGCAACCCTTAATGATCCCTCGTCTATACTATCACATGATGCCTCTTCCCCTTCAACCACACCTTCACATGCCTCCTGCAGTCATTAACCTCTCCAGCATGGGTACCACATGTGCATTTCCAGCAGAGGGGCAGGGTTCTTTGGTCTTTCTCCACACAAGTGTGACTCTCAAACTCTACCCCACCTTTAAATCTCACCTTCAAGTCCAAAGATCCTGTAGGTGCATTTCAGTTGTCTAATTTTCGGCAAATTTAAGTTTCTAAAAATAAGGCTCCATCTCCACATGCACAATGAACCTAAAGGACGTGCCCTTTCCAGCCAGGATGCTGACAAATGTGGCTGCAGTGCCAGAGAGACCTTCATTCCCTGTGAACTGCTCCTTTCAGCTTCTAAGATGCTGCTGTTAGACAGACAGAGCTCCTTGGAGACCGAAAGAAAAGATGCAGAGGCAAATATTTCACTCCCCATGGAGACTGTACTCTGCCCTTATTACTGTTTGGTAATCTCCTGGTCTTTTCGGACACACCTCTGGCCTCAGATTCTGACACGTCTGTGGCAACTTTTGTAATACCTGGTATTCTTCTGTGAAATCAGAATTCCTCGAGTTATGCAATTATAAAAGATGAATAACATAAAAAAACAAGTACAAATAACAATTAAAAATAAAAAAAAAAAACAAAAAACAAAACAGCCCAACTGCCATTGCTGAGGCAAGCTGGAAAGGCTGACCACAGTTCAAACTCCAGATTAAAAAAAAAAAAAAAAAAAAAAAGATTTCTAAGCAACTCAAGATTTGAAGGGATTCATTTGCACAATTTTCAAATTTTTTATTTTGGCCATGTTTCATAACGAAGTGAGCAAAGATGAATATGAACAGCACAGGATATTTCCATTCAGGCCCATGCAACACACAAACAGGGTTGTGCAATTCACAGTTAAACCCAGCCTGGGCAGATCTTTAGGAGAAGTCTGCCTCCAGCCCACGGGGGGGAACAGCAGCCACTGCCACAGTGTGACCCTGTTCAAGGAACATGCAGTCCCGCCTCACCCCTGCCCGGCACAGTGCTAGTTCCTCACCACTGCCTGCTATTTTGGTCCAAGTGTCCCTTAACACCTTGTTCACGTTGCTATTTTAGACTGGGTGTCCTGTACTACCTTGTTCTCATTGCACTAAAGCAAAAAAACCCAGTCAACCAAACAAAAAACAACATCAAAAAAATCCAACAATAAAAAACCCTAATTAATATAAATGGAGGCTGAAAATATGGATATTTCACTGAAGTCCTGAAGCAAATGACATCTTCTCAGGAGATTACCATAGTGGACACAGGCACATGTGTTTTATTTATAGCTCTAGTTTTACTGCAGTCACTCAGTCAAGCATGGCCAGGACTGTATATAAGCAAATGCGGTTCACTTCTCCCCTCCTCAACTTTAAAGGGCAGCTAACAGCTTGTCCAGAGTGTTTGCTATGAATTTTATGAGCACAACTTAATCACAGAGATAGAAAACAGTTGCTCAAGAAACGCAGCTGCAAGACAGGGAGGCAGATCTCCCCTTCGCTGCCCTTCTGGCTCTTGGACTATGATATAGAGATTCTCCAAGGAAGAGCCAGGCTCCCTATTCCTTTCAGAGCCCTGTCTCAGGTCTCCCTCTCTTGTATAACATGGTCCATTCATTACCATTTGGAAGCCTCTAAATCAAAGCACAGCATCTCTCTATCAGGTTTACTTAATTCTTACCAGAATTCATAGCATCCATGCAGTCATCCTGGGATGAACCTACAGTCCCTGCCCACAGGAGCTCAGATACAAAATTATAATGATTCCTTCTGGCTTCGCAAGTGCTGACTCCCCCTCTCTGATGTTCATTGTTCCGCAAAGACACCACTGAAATAAAATAAAACCAAGATGTGATCACAGCACCAGATGTTGAGATGCTGGGATTGATGATCAGGTGACAAATGCGGTCTACTTCCTCTTGCTGTCACGCCATCCCCCCTCTTCCCTTCAATAGTTTCTCTCCAACCCTTGTTCTCACCACTGTTAAGACCCTTGGAAATGTTTAAAACCTTTCCTGGAAGTAAAAAAAAACCCAATGATTCTTCTCCCTGACCTCCTCTGGACTTTACTTCTCTTGCTTGAAATTTGCTGTTGAATTTAGAGGTTGTGTCTATGTCACATTACCATGAATGGACCCACACAAAGACAGTAACATCAGCTAACCTGTTGACCCCTTGCTCCTTTCAAGCTCTTTGACTTGCACCTTCCCCTACAGACCATAGCCATACCCTCCTGTACTGTGGTAGGTTTGTAGAAGTCATGATCATTCCCACCCACCCAAGAACAGATCTGGGACAGTTTCATTCCTTATAAACTTGCACTTTGCAGGCAGGGATGTCATCCCCGACATTTAGATCTACCTCAGTCTATCTGTTGGCTTGAAGCAAACAGGAGGGTAATCAGAATCCGCCTGACACAGCAAATCTAGGGAGAAGAAAGCGGGAATCAATTTTTATAATACGTGTTTGGCACTACATAATAGATATAACTCTAAATGCAAGCCATAAAGTTGGAGAGGCTTATAAATTAAATCCATTCTGTCCCTTTTAACTAAAAAGTGACCTTACCATAGAATTAAATGTGTTTTTTATCCGGTGATCTATAGAGCTGTAAAAGTGGCTGATTGTTGCAGTGCGATGTTATAGTACAGAGAGGAGCCCCCAGATAGGCATCTCCAGAGAGCACAGCCCGTATGTTGCTGCTTGGTTTACAATTAGCACAGGGTGACCATGGAGCTGGAGATTTCACCCCTCTCCCTGCCAGAGAAGGTGACCTGCTGGGAACAGCCCCTGCCCAGGCTGTCCTCTGAACCGTGGCCAGGCTTGGGATGGGAGTGCGCTGCCTGAGCAGGACAGAAAACACATCACAGTGTGTTCTAAAAATCAAACTGTCTGCACAAATGCGCAGCAGTTTTTGGATCTGTGTCCTATCCTTGCTTAGTTTACTGGGCCCTAACTACAGCGCAAGAAGGGGAGAGGATTAGAAAGTGCCCTGGGGTTCAGCAAAATGTCATAGTGGTGGAGAAAAGGGGGGTGGATGGTCCTTGATTGCTCAAGTACTGACTCCAACCCCCAGCTCCAATAATCATACAGGAGAGTCTGAAATACAAAAGACTTGACACTGGAATCCAGCCCAGAGGACACAATTTAGGATGTTTCCGAATGCTTTTGAATGGCCAGAAATTATCAGGCTTTGTCTCACAAGAAAATATGGTTTCGAAGACTCCGCTGGGTTACAGGTTGGCATTCATGCATATAGCCTCTCAGAGCCTGCAGGAGACTCAATGCTCCAAGGAACATAATCAACATAGGATTGAAGGCAGTTCGACTTCCAATCAGTACAGCAGTGAAGAAAATCACTTCCCCCATGCCACGGATGAAACAGATGCTCAGGGAAGTCAGTGGTGTGTTTCCTCATCACTACTGAGAAATGGTGCAAAGGAGGAGCCAAGATCCTTCCCAGCTATTGAAAGTCACTGAAGCTTGGATAAAAATTGCTGCCAGGTCTGTCTGCCTCCTCTACGGCTGCTCTGGACTGGTGTTACCATGTGAGCAACAAACCTCCATTAAACAGCAAGAGTGGATTCAGGGGTGCAGCCCAGATGGGCCAACATTATGTTGGAGACTCATCTGAGGTGCCACACTCCACTGTGCGACACGTTGACCTCGACTAGTTGTGGGCCAAGCCACCGAACGCAAATCCATGCTGCTGGCTTGGTTACTCTTTGGCACACCTCAGGCTACATGCAAAGTGTTGTCCTGAGATGTGTTCTGTGGTTGCCACCTCCCTGTAAGCCTAGACATTGATGTCAATGGCTCCCTTCTCATTTTGTTCTTTGTTTTTTTCCTGGACATCAATTATTTATTATTATTTGCCTTGATAGTGGCATTTTTGTCTGCAACTCTACTGTTGAACAGCACACGGACAGAATCTGGGCTCAAGAACTGTCTGACCGTCATCTGCACTATGCAATTATTACCAAGGCAATGGCAAGCACTATCCAGGGGACAGCATGTGCCAGGGACTATTACAAATAAATTGACTAAGACACAGGTGGGGAGACAGAGAGAACTTAGCCCCGTGGCAACAAGTTGCACCATGCCACTTAGCCAAAGAACAAGCCCTGACGTGTATTGTTGATTAACGCTTGATGTGGTATTTCATTGATTGCAAATCTGCAGGGATTCAGAGGCCTGCGCGCACATGAGATGCTGGCACGGCAAAGTGCTTGCAAGGATTAACTAGAAGGAAAAGAAACTCTGATGGTGCACAGGTGAAATCCACCTCCACTCCTGGAATAAGAAGGAAAGAGATCTTATAAAAGGCTGATTTTACAGAGAACAACAATGCTCAGCCTCAGTCAGAACCTCTACTAGCTGCCATGTTGCTAACAACAGAATCATAGAATCATAGAATGGTTTGGGTTGGAAGGGGCTTTAAAGATCACCTAGTTCCAACCCCCCTGCCATGGGCGGGAACACCTCCCACTAGACCAGGTTGCTCAAAGCCCCATCCAACCTGGCCTTGGAGACTTCCAGGGATGGGGCATCCACAGCTTCTCTGGCCAACCTGGGCCAGTGTCTCACCACCCTGACAGGAAAGAATTTCTTCCTCATTTCTCATCTAAATCTCCGCTCTTTCAGTTTAAAAGTGTTACCCCTCATCCTGTCACTATACTCCCTGACAAAGTGTCCCTTCCCATCTTTCCTGTAGGCCCTCTTTAGGTACTATAAGGTCTCCCCAGAGCCTTGTCTTCTTCAGGCTGAACAACCCCCACTCTCTCAGCCTGTCTTCACAAGAGAGGTGCTCCAGCCCTCCAATCATCTGTGTGGCTTCCTATGGACCTGCTCCAATAGGTCCATATCCTTCTTGTGCTGAGAACTCCAAAGCACAGTACTCCAGGTGGGGTCTTACCAGGCAGAGTAGAGTAGAACCCCCTCCCTCGCCCTGCTGGCCACACTGCTGGGGATGCAGCCCAGGATGCAGTTGGCTTTCTGGGCTGCCAGTGCACATTGCCGGCTCATGCTGAACTTCTCATCAACCAACATCCCCAAGTCCTTCTCCTCAGGGCTGCTCTCAATCCATTCTCTGCCCAGCCTGTATTTGTGCTTGGGATTGCCTCGACCCACATGCAGGGCCTTATTTACCAGGACCATATTTACCCAGGCTTCCTTGCTATTCTCTCACCTTGAATATTTACCAATGTCAGAGCTTTTCTTCTTCAAGGGGAATAACCTCCCAGTTCTCCCTGCATACCACACCAGTGGAAAAATGCCATGCTTTGTGCTGTTAACATTTCAAAGCTATTTATGGCTAATGTTTGGCAAAACCCAAATACTGCTGCCATCCAGGACCTGCAATGGATCAAGTCAAGAACATCTGGAAGACAAGACTCAACAGCAAGAGTCCTTGTCTCCAAAGAAAGAAAGAAAGAAAAAAAAAGGCAAAAAAAACTCAAAAATTTCAAGCTTTTAAACTGCAGTTGTATTTCCAGAGAGAAATTCAGGTGCTTGCATACCAGCTTTTTGTCAACCTGGAGCTCACCCACCCTCACTGTTTCTGCCACAGTAATACCAGGAGGCATCAGCTAAGAGTTGGAACCCGTTATAGCAAAGAGGACCAACTTCCCTAACTTCATGAACTCCCAATCCAAATTTTCCTGAGGCTGAGAGTACCTGGGAAAGGCTGCAAAGTAACTCATAGGCCAGAGATGCCAACAGCTCTCCAGGAGCTTCACAGAGAGATAGGGCTGAGCTGGAGATAAAGCAAGATTCCAAGACCACCCAATGTTGACCTCACCTCTGCCAATGTTTCATTTTCCACCTAATTCAAGCCATAAACCAACCCGCTGTCTCTGTGCTCAGGAACTCTACATTGGCCATGCTCATATTCAGTGTTGTACAACCCATGGTGATCAAGTGATGTAAGCCTAAAAAAGCTCATCAAGAAAAGCTCAGAGACAGCAGACAGTATTGGTCAATAACTTGGGAAGGAAGAAAGCACAGTGACTTTAAATGATTTGCCCTGTTGACGACCCAGGAAACAGCCAGGCTAGTTGCCACAAGAACAGAGAAAATAAGGGCATAGGCAGAGCCCCAGCTGACAGTATTTGATGAGGGCTTGGCAGTTGGACAGAACAATTACACCACTGAAGTCACCTTCCAGACTAGAAGCTAATTTGCACAGCTAAACCCCCCATTCCAATTACTCCTTCTCTCACTGTCTAAGGAGCTGTAGCAATCAGACCGATGCTTTCAGAAAAGGACAACTGAGTGGCAGGATGGACCACCGAGTGGAAAGTATGGCTGAGCAGCATCATTAATTCTCCACCCCATTTCTGGCATTTGCACTAGGGTGATTGATTTCTTTTTGCCCCCCTCCTCCTACCCAGCTACAAATAACTTCCACGGGGAGATTATGCTGTCTGCTCTGTAATCAACAGCAACTTCGAAAGGGCTTAGCGCTAAAAGAAAACCTCAGAGGGCTGGCATTAAGTGGGAAACAAACACGGCATTTGGGTTGTAATTTGAGGTGGGAGGCTGGGGTTTTAATAAGCACGTCACTACGGCGTGCTGTGCACCTTGTGGTTCATAAACTGCATTTCTGAGTACAGAAAGTTATAGGAAGAGTTTTCAGTCCATATGAAAGGCAGCCATGTCTGGTGTGGAGCATCCGATGTGCTTAGTTGTGCACGGTAGTTGCATTTAGCGCCAGCTTTCCTATCACTCCCCAGCGCTGTCACCTGCACACAAGCAGAGCCTGATGACCCAGCTCCAGGACTGGGAAGAGTCGTGTCCTATTTAGATCCAACCACCTCTTTCCAGCAAGGGAAAGGAGGTGACAAAAATCACTGCTTTGTCCCACATTCCCCTCACCACACAAAATGGAAACTGTTGTGACGAGCTCCTTCATAAACACATTTGGGACTTATTCAAGATAGGGAAAACAAAGTTGTTTCAGTTCCCTGAACCTTTTAAGCTGAGCCCGAACCCAAGAAACAGTCCTTGCACATCCTGGGAATGGGTAGAAATCACAGCCAGATTTACCAGCGATCTTCCTCATCCCCAGCACTACAACCCACATCGCACCTGATGCTGTTGGTACCCTGGTGTTATCCTCACAAGCACTCTAGGACACATCTTAGGGTAAAGTGTGCTCATTTCTGATCAAAGATGCTGTAGCGTTGCCACTGGCCACAGCCCAGCCAAAAAAACTCAATGTAAGACTCCAGAGAGATAAAGAGGTATGAATTTACCAAGAGGGTCCTTGTCTAAAAAAGTGGGATTAAGTCAACAGGACATCAAACCAAGGCTTTATCCCAATACAGGGCAAGCACAGCCCCTGCTTCTTGAAGGGTAGGAAGGCTGCCTCACACAGTAGCAAAAGGTTTTGCTCTTTCTCAAAACACCTCAGTGTCCTTAGATTTCAGTGCACAGCTCAGTGCCCATCAGATTTCCTCCTTTCTAACATACCAACCCCAAAGGGTGCTGACATACTGTCCCACTGTGGCATTTGTTCTGCAAGACAGCCTTCAATGCTTTTTCCAGGACACGTTTAAATACCCTGCAGGCCTTCTGCTCACCATATAGAGGCCAAAGAGCAGCTCCTGAGGGCAGTGGGGGCATCAAAGTCTGCAGCGCTCGTGTCCCATCTTCACAGAATCACAGATGCCTGAGTTTGGAAGGGACCTCTGGAAATCACCTCCTTCAACCCACCATGCCGTCTTCCTCGGCTGTGGTAGAGGGTCAGGCTCTACCTAGACTGAGACTACGCTATCTGAAGGCTTGCTACGAAACCTCCCCTTCCAGTGGCATTTCCATGCCTGCAGGCACTGCTCACAGACAGGCTGTTGTGTAGTCCCTGAGGGATGCCCTGGGTACATCTACAAACATGCTAACTTGTGGCAAAGGATGCCTTCCTGGTATTTCCATGCATCCTATTTAAATGGATCCCCCAGCAAACTGGCATTTTTCTGGGATCTCTCCCGGCTTCTCCCTTGCCCTCCCAGCCTTGCTGCGCTTCTGACTGTCATCATCTCTCCTGCTGGTAGCAGAATCATCTCCATCTGGAGATCTGGAAGTCCCTACAGCATTGCTATCCCCATTAACATATCTAAAAGTCACACAGGACAGAAAATATTTAACATTGTTCATGTTATTCTTTTAAGCATTCAGAATATGCAGCAAATGTACATTCATTATTTACATATTCCTTCACTTGCCCTCATGGCTGACCTGCAAGTGCTAAGATGGGTGGTTGGAAGGGCAGCGTTGTGTCACGTCTGCTTCCTTGTCTGACATGTGGGCAGCTCAGAGACCCACTGGCATCCTCTCCCATAAACACCCATGTGTTTGTCTACCCTCACGCTCTATGGACATAATCCACACAGTCCTTATCACAAAGTCTTACACCCTTTCAGGCTGGCTGCACCCACCAAAGCAGACCAGGTACTAAATGTCCTTTGTCCAAGCACTCTTCCTAAATTGAAACCCACCCCTAGAGACACCAGTTTCCCTAGAAAGATGCTGTGCCTCGGGGAACACTTGCAAGGCAGGCAGCATGTCAGACCATTGACTAACCATATCCCTGCAGAGCTCCATCCCAAGTGTAAGTGCCAAGACAGTCCAGCCCTGCTCACAGTGAAGAGGCTCACTGCCATTTACACATTTAACATCCCTGATGACCTAAAAGATGGCAACTGTACAGGCTGCCAGGTTACCGAGATTTTTTTTCTCTCCTCCCGTCCCTGATTTCTGCCCTAAAAATCATAGGTTCTTCTGTAATGTTATGTCCATAAAGATATATTCTTGGGACACATGCAAGAACCGAAGTCCCTTACTATTCCCTGCACATGACGAGCTTTCGCTAAGCTCTAAGCGCAAGGTGCTCACCCTCACCCCTTCCTTTGTATGCACAAAGGTGAGGAGCTTTTTGTCAGCAATTAACCCTTGTTTCAGCTCAATAGGGCTGATCAGATTGTGGAACAACATGTGAGAAGTGGAGATTAGCAGGGCAAGCTCTTTAGTACTTAAAGCATCAGTGCAGCTACTCAAAATCAGATTTCCCTTTCTTCACTGGCATTTGATTAAAGCCTTTTCAGGCAGCGCTTTCCAAGTTCCAGACGCTTAAGTCAGGTGATAGAGAAAACCTCTTTTTTTTTTTTTTCTGGGAAATGGTGACAGTGTGTATCTCAAGAGTGGTCAGAACAAAACTCATGCCCAGAAAACATGCATAATTGTGTGCGTATGTCTGTGCACGTGCACTAATGCATAGCTTTGGCAGAGCTGATCAGAGCATGAACATGCAAAGACTTTAGTAGCGTGGTTCAAGAGGGGGAAAATACTCTTAAAGCAGGAGCTGAGTCCAGAAATAGATTGTGAGAGGATCAATTTTTGCTGCATACTCATTTATTCAAACCTTCCACTGTGGCAAAGCCCTCTATAACAAAATATCTGATTACAGGACTATGACCATAAATTCCACACACCCTCAAGCAATGGCCAATGAATAACTGACTTGTTAAGGGAAAGAACCTGCACAATGAATAAATCTACCAACAGGGCTTTCAATACAAAAGACCCCATTGGGACGAATTTCATTCTGAAGGTGTATCGACTTTCATTTGCAGGAACCAGCAGATATTTGTTTCGAGAAGATAGCCGTTGTTAGATTGCTGCTAAACAACATATAGTGTAAACCAGACAACTTCCCCTGGCTTTCTCTACTTGCATATCAAAGTGGGCTGGACAATGCAAAGGACCATTTTGCAGGAGAAGGTCTCCTGAAAAACCATGTGTTTAATCCAGAGGGAACCCAAGGCAGATACAGGAGACTTGCATAATTCCAAGCTCTCTGTAGAAGGGTATCAAGAAAAATAAGGATTGAGAACGGACAAGAATACATACTTTAGGGCAACAAAACTGGTGAGGGGTCTGGGGGACAAGTCTTATGAGGAAAGACTGAGGGAACTGGCATTGTTTAGCCTGGAGGAGGCTGAGGGGAGACCTTATCACTCTCTACCACTACCTGAAAGGAGGTTGTAGAGAGATGGGGACTGACCTCTTCTCCCTAGGGGCAAGTGATAGGACGAGAGGAAATGGAAGTTAAGCCAGGGGAGGTTTAGGTTGGATATTAGGAGAAATTTTTTCACCGAAAGGGTTATCCAGCATTGGAATAGGCTGCCCAGGGAGGTGGTGGATTCGCCATCCCTGGAGGTGTTTAAAAAAAGGGTAGAGGTGGTACTTGGGGGAATGGTTTAGAAGTGGTTTTGTCAGGTTAGGTTAATGGTTGGACTTGGTGATCCTAAAGGTCCCTTCCAACCTCAACAATTCTATGATTCTATGATTCTGTGACTCGGGAGGTATGTTGAAGGGTGGACATGCGTCCACAGTCAAAACACAAGAAGAATAATTCATGCCTGGTGCTTGGCTGGTGCCCTTCATCTCAGAAGCCAAAGGAATTGTTATTTGACCCAGTCCATTTGAACAGCTGGCAGGGAGCCCAATAGGGAAGGAGGAAGCCAGGCATCCCCATTTTACAGATGAAAACACCAAAGTGCAGAAAGAGCGATGTCTAAATGAGCTGTGATCTGAACCCCTGGCCTAAGACACCTTGTTTGGCAGTGGGTGAGATCAGCCCTACAACGTCCTTGGCCCTTAGTGTAATCCTTGAGGATTACACTACAGCATCTTTTAAAATCAAGCCATGGGGTTTTGTGTTGGGTAGACCAAACTTTCAATGGCTTGTGAAATTGTAGGTTTAAATGATCAACTGAGAGGTCTGCAAGAAGACAGCAGCACAGATGGGACAGAGACAAAGTGTTTCAGATCCAGATCTATTCTACAACGGAAATCATGGTGACCCCTATCCTGAAAGCATTTAGAGAGAGAGCTATGCTAACTCTCGATGAATATGGAATAGGTAGGTCTGCCAGGAATGGGATAGTCCTAATATCTGGCAGAGGGAAGAAAGAAAAGAGCCATTTTGCAAACAGCAAGGACTTTTTGATAGGCCAGCTGAGCTCAAAAGCTGAGGAAACGTCTCCATCTAGCAAAGCCCGCCTGATAGCAGGAGACAAGGTGAGCATGCAGGTGGGAGTGTTGAAATCGTAGGATGAGGTATCACAAGGCCTGCCTCTGACCAAAACTGGGTGTTCAGAAAAAGAGCTTAGCAATAATGTATATACTGGTGCCTGCATACAGCATGCACAAAATCGTGTACCAAATACGTGCAGGATTCCTCTGTCCTTCTCTGAGGTTTAATCAAGTCAGCAAGCAGCAGCTTTACCTGGAGTAAACCACCTCCCTAAAAAATGTGTTGCTCACTGGAAGGAGGATTTTTCATCCTTTATGTCCTTCATAGATGCACTTCAGCTAATATAGAGTGTACCACATAAGATTACAGCCATCTGTTTCACTTTTTACCCCCAAATATTCCAAACTAGTAGAAAGTCTAGATTTCCTCACAAGGTCTCTGTTCATTCTTCTTCCAGATCCGATTCGCTTTCCCCGATCCCCCTTGTCCCAGGGACAAGGCTTGCCACCAAACACGGCAGAGCTTGCAGTCTCAACAGCTCATTTATCGTCAGCTGGTCGCTCCTTGATCAACGTTTTATGAAGGGGTATTTCAGAAAAAATGCAGAGGCAGTAGGAGAAGGAAGGTAGAAGACCAATCCTAGTTTAATTTTGATAACATTGGCAGGGGGTGATTCGCTCTGACAAATTAAAATCAGCAAATCTTCTCTCATTTTCCCTGACAGAGGTAACCAATTTAAATTTTCATAAAGGGGGCAGTGATGTGTGTCTTTTTGAGACAGAGTCACCAATCTAGCAGCCCTCTGATTTAAAATATTATCTTTCTTTTCCTTTTTTTTTTTTTTTTCCACCCCTTTTCCCTCCCCTTCCCTGAGAGCTTCCTGGAGCAACATGACTGATTATCTCAGCATAATCACACTAATACAAAAACCTCGCTGCAAGAGGTACTGCGAGGAATTTCTAAGCCCCAGATGTGACGACGAATGGACACTCTGAAGGGACTTCATTTACTGCTCATTTTCCCTTTTTTTTTTTTTTAAAAAAAAACATGTGCTGTTGTGTTTTGTAGCCTCAGCACACTGCAAACCGTATTAAAAAGCCAACTATCACACGGACCGCATGTAAGAGAAAGGGATGTATATGCTCCACATCATCCGACCTGCCAGATTGCTCTCCAAGACAGAAGTTTGGCTTCCAGTTGGTGGTTTCCTACGCTGTAATAAAATGCCACCAGTATTGACCTGGGGATGGTGTCCTGCTGTGCAAGTCTTGTCTTTGGGGCTGCAGGAGCGTTAAGAAGGGTTATAAGGCAGATGGGACCTCCTATACTGGGGCGCTGGAGGATGCTAAAGACTGGGATGACATCTGTGGCGGCCCTGACTTGGAGAAATGAGGGTTGCCAAAGCTCTCTGTCATGGTCATTTGGGACTTAGAGGGCTGGTCCCCTGTGGATTAGGGACCTGAGGGGGCCACACATGAATCTAAAGGAAAAGAGTGCATTTCAAGTCAACGGGGACTCCTGCCTCTCCAGTGCAGATGGGACACTGATATAGTGTTTTCCCTGGCAGAGCTGTGGTTCAAAGCAACTGAGATGCAAAAAAGGAGATCCCTAATCCCCACCTTGGCTGAGAACTGTGCCCCAGACCTTTTCTTCCCATGCTTCAGAGCCCCAAATCCCCACCCCACCCAAATATATGGGTGGGCATCAACCTCCATCAGCCAGTTACTTACGCTTTAGTCCAGTTTCACCCAAGCACAAGCCTCCCCCTCCCGCCTTCTTTCATCCCAGCACCTTCTGCAAACCCCAGGCAAGCAGATAGCCCAGGGAATGTGAGGAAGGAACCACGAGAAGAACACGGGAGCATCCTATGCGCAGCGAGCGCTGGGATGCGTCGAGGACCCCCACGCTTTGTCTGCAGCCACATCGAGCCGCTCCGATATGTGCTGCGACATCAAGAAAGAGCATCTTCTGCAAACCTCCAGGCCAGGTGCCAGCTCCCTTCCCTTTGAAGGCTCGCTCGGGGATGTGAATTTTCTCCAAGGGGAGGAGGCGAGCTAGTTACAGAGACAGCTTGTCATCCATCTTGAAGAAAATACTCCTCTCTCTTTGCACCTATCCTAGAAAGGTGGCAATCAGCGTGCCGCAAGCTCAGGATCAGGCCCAGGAAAAAAGCTTTGACTCATTTGTTTACCAGCTCAGGTTTCCTGGAGCTAATTAATGAGCCAAGCTGATACCCTGCAACAGGTATCGATGACAGGGGGTTTCCTGCGTGCTACACTCGAGCTACGGGGAGAAGGCGAATTTGGATTTATGATCACACTGCTTCCCCCTCTCCCTCCCCCCAGAAAGGGGCAAATAAAAGCGATCTGCACCGCACAGGCACCACGGGAAACCCCTCCATCATCTTCCTCCCCAGGAGCGATGATGGGGCACAATCCCTGCTGGACGATGCTCTGGGCTGACTCCTAGGAGCAGCGCGCTTGGGCATCTCGTTCCCCACTTGTAGGGACGCAAGGGCTCGTACGCAGCCCCCCCGAGCAAGCCCTTGGGGCTGGGAGCAGTTTCCCCCCCACACCCCCACTTCGGGCATGGGGGCGAGCAGAGCTTTACACACCGCTTGCACACCCAGGGGGAGCCCAGGGCTGCCCAAACAGCCTCTGCTTTCACAACGATGCTGAAATGGGGGGAAACGGGGGGATAAAACATGCGGGGGAGTATG
>VZSZ01001128.1:71151-92759 GCA_013398815.1 Ibidorhyncha struthersii | reverse complement strand
AGGAGGAAACCAGCCCCTTTCCCTGACAAAACCACCTCCCTCCCTGCTCGGGGTTGCTGCCTCCCCATCAGTGGAGGGGCACAGACCTGCCCCATGGGACAGAGGTAAAGATCCCAGCTGCCCTCACCTTCTGTCCCTCTGCCTTACGGAAGGTGAGGAGCAACCCATTCCTCCCCCCCGGGGACTCTCCAAGGCACCTCCATCCCCTTCCCTTGGTCTTCTTCCCCTTTACTCCATTCCCTTCAGCTCATCCAGCCTCTTTACCCCCATTTCCGCATCTCCGAAACTCCCCCCCCGCCAAAAAAAAAAAAAAAACAAAAAAAACCCAACAAACCAAACCAAAACAACAAACTTCTAAGGGAAAGAGAAAAGGAAGAAAATTGTTCATTTAGGGGAGCTGAACAGCTGAATGGCAAACCAGCCTCTCCTCCTCCCCAGCCAGCACTGCAGCATTGCTGGCCAAAGGCATCTGTGACATCTCCAGTTAAGCAGGGACTGGAGCAAAGGGGCAGCTGGGGCCTGAAATGCTTGTTTTTAACCGACAGGCGGCTATGCTGGATTAGCACGGTGCATGCTCCGAATGGAAATCTCTCCCTTTCTCTCTCCAGCCTTTCGGGAGTTTGTTTGGCTGGTTTGTTTTCCTCCAAGAAGGTTTCCCTGCCTCTACGAGTCCTCCAGGGGTTTCTTCGCTGCTTCTCTTTCTCCAGCTTCTCTTTCTCCAGCCCTCGCAGGTCCAAGCAGGAGAGCGGAGAGCTTCGGTGGGAACCACAGGGTGCGTGGCAAAAGGAGCCCATGCAAAGCAGCAGGTCCTGCCCTTGTGAGCCCCATGGGCCAGCTCTGCCAATGCCTTTGGGGTGGTGGGAGGAGTGGGGGGTACTCGTCTTCTCTGTCCTGCCGTTGGGGAGGTCAGGCAGAGCAAGGTGCAGCTAGCATCTCTGCTGTGGGGCAGCACGAAGAAGCTCAGCACAAGGAAAAAGTATCAGAAAGTGCCACGGATAAAATTAAACCCATTTCCAAGCCCCGCTGCTGCTGCGGGACATAATAGAAATCTCATTTTTGTGGGAATGGAGAACAGGGCTTGATGCAATGAAAAATTTCACTGCATCCCATTTCTATAAAGTCCTAGGTACAGAGGTCCATGAATCCCCAGACCCTTATTTAACAAGAGTGTAAACATGACCCACACCTTAAAAAAACGGAGACAAGAGGTCTGGTCTCCCCATTTCCCTACTATGTGCCCTCCAGGGAGAACTGGGAATGAGTTGCAACAGTGAACAGGGCACGTGAGGATTTGGGGTGTGCAATTGGCTGAGGTAACCAAATGCAATAAATCACATGATCTCTTTGGTTTTGCACATCTGTGAAGTGATTAACAGGAAATAGCTTTACCATAATGCACAGGGATCTTTGAAACTCACTGCTGCAGGATACCCCCGAGGGCAAAGAAGTCCATTTGCAGAGCAAGAGAAGTTCTCAATACATGAGGTCTCCTCAAGACTGAGTTTGGGAAGGCATACCATAAAATGGTTTAGGTTGGAAAGGACCTTAAAGATCACCCAGTTCCAACCCCCCTGCCATGGGCAGGGACACCTCGCACTAGACCAGGTTGCTCAAATCCTCATCCAACCTGGCCTTGAACACCTTCAGGGATGGGGCAGCCACAACCTGTCTGGACAACGTGGGCTAGTGTCTCACCACCCTCACAGGAAAGAATTTCTTCCTAATATTTACTCTAAATCTCCCCTCTTTCAGTTTAAAACTGTTAGCTCTCATCCTGTCACTACACTCCCTTATAAAGTGTCCCTTCCCATCTTTCCTGTAGCCCCTTTAGGTACTGGAAGGAACTATAAGCTGTCCCCAGAGTCTTCTCTTCTGCAGGCTGATCAACCCCAACTCTCAGCCTGTCTTCATAGGAGAGATGCTCTGGCACCCTTCCCTCCATCTTGCCAGCATAACTGAAACATGTAATCCCTGGGGGGAAATGGCCTTTTTTTTACCAGTCTAACTCTAAATCAACTGGTTTTACCAGCCTCCAGGTCATTTTCCATTCTGGCCCTCTCACGTGGTGAAGAAGGGCAGCCATTGGGTTTTCAAGCAAAAGCGGACTATCATGCTGGAAAGTGGGCCTGGATGAACAGTTATGCCACGGAAAGGGATGGACAAGTTGAATTAACAAGGTTTTTCCCCTCGTCAGTCTCCATAGTTCCCAAAGGTATCGCTGAAGGGAGTCATTGAGCCCACAGCACTGGGACACGCTGAGATGTAAAGACACATTTGCATTGGTGGTTGTACTATCTGCTTCCCATGTATGGACCTTGCTGGGACCACTCTGCTCAGCCCTGGGGAAGTACAGTTTATTTATAAGACAGAAAGCCCTGCAGTGAAGATCCCAGTCCTGTTTTGCTTGAAACAATTCAGAAATAACCAAAAGGGCTGAGCTCAACCCAAACTGGCAACCCCTGTCCCACCAGGATGTGGTGTGAGGACTCCTGAGGTTACACAGGGCAGACATGGGTGCCATCAGGACCTTCCAGTGTCATTTCCAGAGAAAAGAGAAGCTGACAAGCCCCGCAAAACCAGAAGTTAAATGGCACAACAGCTTCTGGGACACACCATCCGCAGACCACCATGGTGGTGCTAATAAGGCCAATCCACCCATCACACTCCTCTGGGAGGTGCTGGATGTGTTTTATGACAAACACTGGCTTTGCTGTGCAAAAACACAACCAAGAGACAACTATCATTCTCCTCTCCACTAGGATCTTTTTGGTTTTGCCCATGGTCTGTCTTCTGTTTGGGCTTTGCAGATGGCAAGGCATGAGTTGGATCCAGCTGTAACTCTGCTTCTCTCTGATGAAGGCAGCAAACTCAAAACAGAGAAGCAACCCCTCCACCCTTATACACACTTCGAATTTAGACCCCGCGCTTATTGCACAGAAAATGTCTCTCGTCAGTAGCAAAACTGTTCAAGATCAAAAAGAGATGGGAAATATCTATGGCTAAACACAGCATCCCTGGGAATATGCGGGGAGGTTTTGGGAGAAGGAATAAGCTGCACACTTCAGGGGCCTAAGCTGGTCTCAGACTACAAAGTACATGAGGGAGACATGAAACAGAGAGCAAAACATCTCCTGCCATCTGGCCAATTTTTGCACCTTCTTTTGAAGCACCTAATACTGACGGAAATAGGCTGTTGGGGCTGGTGGTTGTTCAGAGCTGGTTTAGATTTGTTAACTCTGTCCTACCGCCTCCCACGTTGTGAAGGCAGGCTTCTGGTCCCATTGGGTTAATATATCTGCCCCTAAAATCTGCTGGAAGAGTAACTGCAACGTAGAGAAACTGAGCCCAGTTTGTTGGAAGGGTCCCCTCCTGCCAGCAGCAGCCCCAGCCATCAGAGGTATAAATGAAGATGGTGAGGGGGGGAAAAAAAAAAAAGGAATGTCTGGGTTTCCCAGGGGATCTGTTTGAACAGGATAACTGCAAAGCAGGACAGCTTGTAAGTAATCAGTTTACTTCCCCTCCAGCAATAGATGCCACTGTGTTTACATCTATAACACCTTGCATTGTGTCTGGTTAAAGATCTGCTTGAAAATTTCCAATTTCCAGGCAGCCACATCCTTCTGGCGAAGCATGACACGGAATAACTCAGCTGGACACAGGGCTTGAAAGGGATTTTCCTATGCCTTTCTCTCACATGACTGCCAGCTTGTGGTTTCTACCTTTTGTTGTTGTTGTGTGGTTTCATTTTTTTTTAAATTAATTTTTATTCCTGCTGCCAGCTGTGGTTTCTGCTGGCAGGGGCTGCTCAGGAGTGTTAATGCTCATATCATGACACGACAAACCCAGCAATTGCAGCCTCTCCTAAGTGCAAGAGAGAAAACTCATATTCCTCCTCACATGGGCTGTATTTATTAATTGACAGGATTGTCTGTGTTCAAGGACTGCCTTTGCTCAAAGACCTCCATTCTTGGACAGCACACTGAGAGACTTCTCCTAAACCAGGAATTTAGCATTAACCCCATGTTACAGAGTTGTAAAGTGAGGCAAGGCATCAGTCCCAGCTTCCCAAGTGACAGCATGGGGAAATCCTAATTCCAGCCCTCCCCCCTATCTTGCTTTTCACACCAGGACCAGAGGACAACTTCATGGAGTCCAAAAGAGCGGTCCTAGTGAGGAGAACAAGCACCAGCACATACATGGCCATGTCCAGTGATGGGAGTTGGAGCTTCAACAAGTGACTGCACTGTTGGTGAGGAAGCCAAGCCATCACCAGGATCCCCAAATTCCTGGATCATCAAGGAAGAGGATAGAAATCCCCTCTGAAAGCATTTGTGATGCTGGGTTGGGCAGCAGGAAGGAGTGATGGTGCCCCAAACCTAGATGTTTACAATTCCTCTTTTCTTCCCCAGAGATTTGCACTGATCCTGATCTTTCTTCTTCCCTGTTCCCTGTCTAGGAAGGGAAGCGGTGAGGAGATGGTGGTGATATCCTGCTGCTGCCTTCCAACTCCACACTGACCACACCAATTCATTGTGGCTCCAGCCCCCTTTCCCCGTTTCCCTACAGCTCCTTGATGCATCCTTTCCCCTGACGTGCACACTCTTGTGGGGATCACAGGAGCTTTACATATCACTCTCGGCTGGTGTATGGAGGGAGAGGGACCTCTCAGGACCTTCTTTTCCAGGCTTCAGGAACAACTCCTGCCCCGGTCCCCAGCTCTGGTCCCCCACTACCCAACAGAGATGCCGGGCTCTGAGTGCATCCCCCTTTGGCTCTGGGGATTTGAAGGTACAGGGTAAGAGATAGAGGTGAATATCAACTCGGTTCACCAAGGGGTGAGCTTCAGAGAGACCCTCCCTTTGCAAGGACAGGGGGAGAGGAAAGGACCAAGTGATTACACGTGAAAGTGTTTTATCTCCAACCCGATCCCAATTCTGCAAACTCTCCCATCCAGCCAAATCCAAAGGGATGAATGAGACGCCCTGAATGTCCCAGGTTACTTCAATGGGAAATGTAAATCTTCCTTTTCCTGATCTGTCCCAGGTTTCTGTGAATTGAGACCCCCCTTAACACCACTGTCCCAGTCTTGGGGCTTGCTTTCCAAACTTTTCACGTTTGCAGTTACTGGGTGTTTATGGAGAGCTTGGCAAGACTGTCATCTTCTGAAGACTCCCATGGCAAGGCCAAAAGGTGGTGGAGATTCATGAACCAGAGGCTGAGAACCGGTAGTCTGAGGATAAAAGTAAAGCGCGCTTTTGGGGGGAGGCGGAGGGAAAGGAGACTGTTCTAATGAGTAGGAAGGTGGTAAAATGAAGATGATTAGAGAACTGGAGCACCTGTCTTATGAGGAAAGGCTGAGAGCCCTGGGGCTGTTTAGCCTGGAGAAGAGAAGGCTGAGAGGGGATCTCATCAATGCTTATCAATATCTAAAGCGCCAGTGTCAAGTGGATGGGGCCAGACTCTTTTCAGTGGTGCCCAGCAACAGGACAAGGGGCAACGGGCTCAAACTGGAACATGGGAAATTCCATCTCAACATGAGGAAAAACTTCTATACTTTGAGGGTGGCAGAACACTGGCACAGGCTGCCCAGAGAGGTTGTGGAGTCTCTTTCTCTGGTGATATTCACAACCCGCCTGGATGCATTCAAGTCCAGCCTGCTGGAGGTGAACTGCTTTGGCAGGGGGGTTGGACTAGATGATCCCTTCCAACCCCCACCATTCTTTGATTCTGTGAAAATACTGGAGGTCTTTGTCCTAGAGGGAGCTGCATTGCATCTGCATTACAGTGGGGCACAAAGTGATGCTGTTGCCAGTGAAGTCAAAACTGGAGCACCCCAAATAGTCTCATAAAGGGAATCTCTCTAACAAGTTCTCAGCTCTTCCTTATCCTTGTTTGGAAACTGTATTCACAAGAGAGAAAGTGCTGAACACCTTCTAAAAATAGCAATGGTAATAATAATTACAGCATCTTTCCCCAAAATAGCTGTTGGAAACTGCTAGTCACTTTTTTAAAAGGTTGGTTAGCACAAAAGATTTGATGGTGTAAAAGCAGATTCATTTGCAGTGCTCGCCCTGCATATGTGTTTCCCAAGCAGAGCTATAGATGGCAGTACGTAGTATTTACGGAGTTGTTTCCCCAAGTAAATCTCCTTATTTTAGCAGAAAGCGAGAGAATTTCATTTCCTTGTAGTTACAACGCGCTCAGAATAAGAACTCCTAAATCAGCGGAGAAAGTGGAAGTACACAGCAAGAAAAGCCTCCTTGCCTGAGTACTGGCAAACAGAGCTTGAAATGTAAAATACCTCTGTGTTGTATAGGATCGTCTATCCCCTTTCGCAGAGATGATACCCAGAGAGCTGAACAAGAAAACAATTTTCCATACTGCAAAAAAGTTTAAGATATCTCAACTGACTGTCACAAAAACCTGAAATAAACTCAGAATCCCAGGATCACTTTCACAAACCAGGCATGGCATGTGAATTTAATTCAAGCCAGGCAAAACATTTATTTTATTTCAACTTATATTTCCGCTTTGTTATTGCTTTGATATCACTAGGATAGCTTGCAAAATTCAAAATAATTTTTAAGTAATAATGTTTGGAGTTTTTGGTTGGGTTTGTTTGGGTTTTTTTGTTTGTTTGTTTTTGTTTTTGTTTTTGTTTTGTTTTGTTTTGTTTTGTTTTGTTTTGTTTTGTTTTGTTTTGTTTTGTTTTGTTTTGTTTTTATCACAAAAATACCAACACTCCTTTTCTCCTTCTAGTAGTAAACCACTCCTTTTCCACAAACTGTAGTTTAATTTCAAAGAACTGACACTTCTAGCCCAAAAAGAGAGCAAAGAAGCATATTGAAGAAATAAGCAACTTGTTGCAAGTTTCTTTATCTTCCTGCTGCATATTTGGTGTATTGAAACTACACAATGAAGAGACTTTATCAACTGAAGTTTAGTGTAAAGAAGCTCCTAAGCTTCCTGACTGCACGAGTACCAGTTTTGCATCAGATCTGCTAATGTCTCTGACAGAGTTGGGACAAACTCACATCTTCTCCACCCTTGCAGCAGAAGTAACGACCCTTACACCTGAAGTTAAATAAAAAGGCTTTGAAATGGAGAAAAAAAGTCTCCTGCAGGAACACTCCCTCCTTCCACATTTAAAATTCCCCATAGCAATGAGGCCACTAAAAGATGAGATCTCCAACAGTGAACTCTAAATAATCCCAGCTAGCAACTGACCAAACCCATAGGTCATCTTCTTGCCCCCCTGTTCCCAGCACCCAGGGACTACGTCCGAGTTAGTTTGCATACAGCTTTTCACTGATTTGGGAAAAGATAAACAAAAAAGCTCTCTAAGTGGTGTATTTCCAGCCTAATTTTTCAGATTTAAGCAATTCAAATCATCTCCCAAGTCTAATTCTTGCACGGCCAAGTGCTTCCAGGATCACACAGAAACCAATGGAGTTGAACAGTGCTCAGCACCTTTTAGGATCTGTTCCCTTGATACTCACACGAATGAAATTCTGTGTGTTACCCATAGCTGTATTTGACCCAAGCATGTTTTCTGTGTGCTGAAAGCAAAGACTGATCCCATAACTGTACAGCTCATTTGACTTAAGCATATTTTCTATATGCTGAAATACATGGTTGAACTCGTAATGTATAGCTCATTGAACTTACCTTGGAAGTCCTTCAGAAGAAGGTGGGACTAATCCTGAATTTGGGAAGAAAGAAAAATAAAAAGACCTTAAGACTAAATAAAGCATTCATCCAAACAGCCCCTTAACCTTTGCGTTTGGGTTTTTTTTTCTTCTCAGATGTAATTATAATGTATGCTGGAACACGTCAGTTTATGATAATGGAGAAGCCATTTATCAAACAGCTTATCACTGTGTCCTGCCATAAATCACTGAGATCAGTTAGGACAAGCCTGGCTGTTGAGCCATTGAGTACCAGAGTACAATTTGCTCCTCAATGCTACATGTGTTCATAAATACTCTGCAGAGGCTTCCAGGAAACTTCAAAACTTCTGCAGGTGAAACGCTATTTCTAAATGCAATGACCCGTGATCTACCTTACTTTTTGATGGCAACATGCTATTTTAGAATTTGACCACTCCCTCATTGACTTTTCTGGGGCTTTCATCTCAGAGATTGGCTGTTCGTATTTGGCAGTGCCCTGTTTTATTTGCAGTCAGATGAATATGAGCCAGCAGTGCATCCAGGTGGCTAAGAAGGACAACATCATCCTGGCCTGTATCAGGAACAGGGTGCTGAGCAGGACCAGGGCAGTGATCATCCCCCTGTACTCAGCACTGGTGAGGCCCCACCTCGAGTACTGTGTTGAGTTTTGGGCACCTCACTACAAGAAAGACATTGAGGTGCTGGAGCGTGTCCAGAGAAGGGCAACAAAGCTGGTGAGGGGTCTGGAGAACAAGTGTTATGAGGAGCAGCTGAGGCTACTGGAGTTGTTGAGCCTGGAGAAGAGGAGGCTGAGGGGAGATCTTATCACTCTCTACAACTACCTGACAGGAGATTGTAGCGAGGTGGGGATCGGTCTCTTCTCCCTAGTAACAAGTGATAGGACAAGAGGAAATGGCCTTAAGTTGCACCAGGGGAGGTTTAGATTGGATATTGGGAAAAATTTCTTCACAAAAAGTGTTGTCAAACATTGGAAGAGGCTGCCCAGGGAAGTGTTGGAGTCACTATCCCTGGAGGTATTTAAAAGACAGGTAGAGGTGGTACTGAGCGACATGGTTTAGTGGTGGTTTTGGTAGTTAGATTGATGGTTGGACTTAATGAACATAAAGGTCTCTTCCAACCTAGACAATTCTATGATTAGCGGTGCCACTGCAACCAAATCCTTCAGTCCCACAACACCTCTCTAGAGCAAAGCAATTCCTACATCCCACACTAGCAAGGGATTCACACACAGCAAATAAATGTTTTGCCCCAGGTTATGTGGGAAGTCTGTGGTGGAGGAGGCAACTGAACCCAGACTTTCCCAGGCTCATTTTGACCATAAACAGTTGTGAGAATTACTACAATGATTGGATTTTTTACCCTCCTCTTCCCAAGAAACGTACCACAATGCTGCACGAGTCCTTCTCCGCTTTCTCTGTATTACCATCCTAAAGTTTTAAAATTATTCCCTTTGAAAGCAGTTCAGCAGCCATTTTGGTGGTGGTGCTCTTCTAGGGGAGGCTTTTCTCCCTTCTTACAGCTGTTTCCTTTAATCTGAAAATAAGTCACTTCAGACAGAAAGAACATGTTTTTCTCCCTATGACTGTGGAACATAACATCGTGACTTGTGCATAAAGCCTGTTTCAATTATGAGGGACTTTCTGCTGTCCTGTTAAACGCAAACCTCTGTGAAATCCGTGTGTAGTCAGGGACAGAACAAGAGAACAAAATTAAGTGTTTAAATAAGCTTAAGGGACACAGTCAAGTAATATTAAGCTCAAAATACACAAGCAATGCAACTGTTGTGTGGGTTTTTCTTTTCTTTTTTGTTTTCTTCTTTTTCTTATTTTGAATGACACTCAAGTTTTGTAGACCACTGTGCTTCTAGAAATGAATGCAACTGCTCCAGTTTGAGTGAAACCTAACTCATTATTTTTGTTATGTACTTTAATGGAAAGCAAAACCATTGGGATTCAGGGACCTTTACCCTCTTCCCAGCATTTCACACTCCACCAAGGGAGACCACAGACTCTAGAAAACATCTGCCCCTCTGGTTAGAGAGGTCTTTTGGGTTTAGAAGCAGCTTTTGGCGGCTGCTGGAAAATTTGGAAGGCAATCCGAGAGGCACATAAGAACCACTGATGTGCCATTTATGCAGGGAAAAGCTGCTTATCTGCTTTGGAAAACATGGGCCTAAGAAGATTAAGACAGAGAGAACAATCGTGGTCCAGAAGTGTGGGGATGGAGCAGATGACCCGGGGGTCATTTCCAGCACCAGCTGTATCCCCAGTCCTGGCTCACCTTGATCAGACTTGTCAACACAACCTAAAAGCCCACGTGCTGATTGCATTTGTCCTTTCCCTCTTCATAAATGACATTTGCTTTCTACATTTCCTTCAAAGAAGGCTGTGCTATTCAGAGGATCATTAATGTATAATGAACCATGTTTGCTTGCTTGTTTGTTTGTTTTCTTTCTAATAAAAGTGCTTTTACATCAAACCCCACTTTTTCAGCCAGATATTGCTAATTTTCTTCCCTGACTTCCCATTCCTCATCACACAAAAGTCTCACAGGACTAAAGAGAGTGCCTAAAGATGGGGACCAGATCAATTGATATAAATCTGGGATCAACAGAAGAGGCTGAAGCCCATTGTGAGGTATCCATTGGTGCTGGAGCCACAGGAAAGCAGAGTAAACTTCACTTTAATTTGTTTACTTGGAGCAGGGGCTGAGAAATATGCCCCATATCAAGGAATACACAATACTTTTGGCAGGCACAAGCTTAGTTTTCTGCACTACTAGTGTGTAGGCATATGGACACACCTGTGTCTGGATGTTTTGTCCCAAGCACCACTCCAGTTTTCCTTCGACTCCTGCAGACCTTATCAATGACTCCAAAGCAACCCTGCCAGAGAAAGATCAGGAGCTTGTAAAACAACTGGTGAAATGGGAACAAGGATCTCCAGGGATGTTAAAACTCACAAAATCAGCAACTTCACAAGACTGTAGGAATGACTTGAAATAATTGGAAGAGTCTGAGAACATCCTACTCAATGCAGCTGCATGTTCCTTCCCTAAATCTGGTTTCTTTTTGCTTAGTGAGCTGATTTACTTCAAGCCGCATGGAAAACTCTTGGAAGTTTCTGTGCCTTTCCTGGTGTCACTAAAAAATTTGGTCCAATGGCACAATTGTAACATTTTCACATGCACAACAAAGTGTGGAAGCCAGTCAATGGTGTCAAACACTGCACACTGTAAATGGTTTGGGGCAGAGAGCCTCTTTCTTCTCTGCCTTCCTTGAAGCTCTGGAGCAGGAGAATATGACAGAAATTCATACAATATCTCGTGATTGTAGTAACATATAACTTGTCTCCTAGATTTACTGCCTTCTCCTAGAAGAGCTCAGAGCCTGTGCAATGTTGGCCGTCACCTGTTGGTTACTGATGAAGATGTTGATGAAGACAGAAGAACAGAGGCCTGTGCCTTCAGAATAGATATACTGCGGCATAAACCAGATTGTCTGTGTTGCAGAGCTAGAAGAAACATCCCACAATCTGCAAACAACTTCAATGGCCTTGCAGTAACAACAGTCCCACATGTGCACATGAGCATGACCTTACCTTTGGGCAAATAGGCTCATATTGGCATATCAGCCCTGCACAGGTGATGATGGGTTTAGTCTTCGACTTGTGCACCTTCCCCATTTTCCAGCATGGATGTTTCTCCCTTGACACAGATTTAGACAGATCCATGAAGAGCAAATTCATGGGTGCTTATTAAAAAGGGTATCCGCATGTGACCTCCAGTGCAGGAAGTGTGAAGCCTTCTGGCTACAGGCAGATGAGACCTCACACAGCCCTTCTTATGCAGGAAGAGAAACCACTGGATCTAACATCTACTTGTGAAAAGCTGTTTTTTAAAAGGAAGGGCTGATCATTAAACCAGATGACAACCCAAATCGGCCTCAGCTCATAAGAGTCATTGGGGTTGGACTAGATGATCTCCAGAGGTCCCTTCCAACCCTGACCATTCTGTGATTCTGTGAAATTTGAAACGAGCACAACTCTGTGCCACAAAACTGTTTTGGTTTGGGTTGGTTTTTTTTTAGCAATTTCCCCAAGAATTTGGAACAATAGATTTTATACCTATTTTCAGTATCTCTCTTCATCAGAATGGTGAATATCTGCAAAGAGGAATCTTTCTTACGTGTTGAGTCAGATACTTTCAAGCT
Source organism: Ibidorhyncha struthersii (assembly GCA_013398815.1). NCBI lineage: Eukaryota > Metazoa > Chordata > Aves > Charadriiformes > Charadriidae > Ibidorhyncha > Ibidorhyncha struthersii. The sequence continues at coordinate 80,858 of VZSZ01001128.1, read as the reverse complement.
AAATATAACTGTAGGACACATGCAGAGTATTGGGCACCCAGCAGAAATGTCTCCAGCACAGAAAACCACAGGTAAAATGCCAAATTAGTTAGTGATAAGCTGGTTCAAACCCACGCTGGTAGGGCCACAGCTGGTTCCCTCTGCCAGACTGAGACCACCAGCACTCAGGACAGGGATGGTTGGAACAGTCTCTGCAAGAGCATGGCCCTGTACCAAAAAGTTTACAAACAAGCTGGCAGTCGCATGATTAGCTAACGTAAAAGGGACTAAAACTCTTGGTGACAGTCTGTCTTTTGGTACTAACCATCTCTAGATGTTTGATCAAAGAAAAGAAACACCAAAATAGAAAGGAAAAAAAATCTGAATCAGACTAAGCCAGTTACATCTCCTGCCCACAGGGAAGGAGGAAAAAGAGATTGTTACTTCTCTTAAACTCTTTTGTTATTCTCACTGAGGGGAAGCATGCATAGATGCTGTGATGGAGACTGTTTTTTTAGTTAAGTAAAGATGCTGTTGTTTGTCAGGCACGGTAGCACAGACAAATGAAGTTGCAGAAGGTGCTGCCGTACCCCCGCAGGCACCGTTCCAGAAGAAATGCGTTCAGCCTACCAAGCTACCCTGCTTCTAATCAAAACCCAGCTCCAGCACTAACTGCATTTGACATATCCGCAGCAGAGATTTCAACAAGTCAGTTCTGAACAGTCCTCTTTCCCAAAATCAGAACAGAAAGGTATTGTCCAGAAGACATGTCTGCACGCATTTGAAGGATGCCTGCCTTACATCGTGCTCTGTCCCTAGATCTAGCAGAAAGCAAAGTCCAGACCTCCTGCTTATCTGCCTTTACTGGTGCTGAGCTGGCTTTGCATAGCTGAGAAGAGGTGAACAGATTCCTCTGGCTGAACTTCAGAGGTTGAGCTCAATCGAGAAAGCGGTCAGTCAATGGTCATGATGCAGTAGAAGCCCAAGAAATGGTTCACACTGTCTCTGCAAGACTTACCGACTGATAGGGTAATGCTTGTTTGCCTGAAAGTGGATGAAACTCTTTTCCAACATTAGGATCATCTCTGCCTAATGTATATTAGCCTTGACCTGGTTGTTACAACCCAGTAGTAGCTGAGATGATAGATTGGAAATCATCTGCAGTGCATCAAGTCAGGTACAGGGGACTGTGATCCCACGGCTGAGACAAGCTCAGCAGCAGCTGCTCCTCGCTTGGCTGGCAGAGCAGCTTCCCTCTGACTTCCCTGGAAGAGCAGCATCTCTTGGCTCTCCTCCAGACTTGGGGACAATAATGACATCAGAGACCAGCCTTCAGCAAAAGGCACTGCTGGACACTTCATGGTGAACCACTGCTAGGTCTGAGAGAGGCAGAGATATATTAAGGTGGGACCAGTAAGCAAAACCTGCTCTTCACCCAAGGTGGAGATTTTAGAAGAGGCGGCTGAAGGAGAAAGGCATTGGGTTGGGGTTTCCTTCATTCCCACCCAGTGTGGAAAACACAGTGAGCACCACTAATCCCCAAATGCTTAAATCTGTCCTATTATTATTGCTCCATTGTTATTCCTATTATGTATGTTACTTATTCTCAATTATATTAAAATGTTATCTGGAGATCTATAGCAATTTCTGGACCCCACTAGGCACAGATAGTGACATGCTAGTTGCTAAACCGAGATGTGGGAATAACTGGTTTTTCATTTTGCTGCCAATTCTGAAAAGGTAAGCAAATAAATAAATAAATTGGAGGCAGATCTGAAATGAAACTAAAAAATAAAAAAGCAGAAAAAGAAAAAGAAAATCGGCTAACTGAAAATGGAAAACAAACAAACAGAGTAACAAGCCCAGCATATCTCAGTTTAAATGAATGTTGTCTTCCACCCACAATGAATTTCTTCATGTTGTTTTCAAGCTTTATAATGTGTTTCCCTCAGCACAGCAGAAAAAAAATCTAAATAGAACATCAGTTCAAATTAAAAGAAAATAAAAAGGAAGCGTCCTTTTTTTTTAGGAGAAAACCAAGGTGAAATGTTTTGATTTTGTTTGTTTGTTTGTTTGTTTTTCTGCAGATAAAAAAAAAATCATCCTTGTCAAAAATTCACATGGAGTTTCTGTCAGTTTGGAATCTACCTTTTCTTTCAGCTGGAAATTTTTGACTGGCTTATAACAAGTTTCAAAATAAGCAACTTGACGTCCGGGGAGCTGGAAATGCCAGCCTGTACTTCAGAATAACAGTCCCTTTATCCTAATCACGAGTCTATGTTTTAAGTCACTATCAGAGCAAGATGGCCTGTAATAAATAAAACATTTGCCTGTAATAAAGAAAACTTTTGCTCTGAAAATGCCTAAAATCAGAGAAAAGTAACTTCTAGTGGGTTGCAAAATAAATTGCCATAAATTCAGTGCTAACTTCTGTACTTTAAGGAATATTGTGTGTTTCTCTAATTGTCACAACACATTGTAACTTTAGCTGTATGCATTATTCCAATGTGAATCCATGAATCCCGCAGTGTTCATTAATAATGCAGATCCATACTTAAGTATTCAAGAATCTCTAATAGAGGAGCCATTGTCTGAAGTAGGAAATTAATCTTGTCAGAACTCTACTTTTAAACTTTCTGTGAAAGGAGATTGATGCACCTTTCTCACAAACATCTGTTCGGTGAGGGGCACTGGAGGATAGGAAACCTTCATGCCAACCACCAAATGGTAACACACAACAGTGAGAGAAAGCTTTGATTTTTCATATGCATAGAGCAGTGCAGAGCCAAAGTTTTCAACAAGCTACAACATGGAATCCTTCGCTGAACTTTAAGTATCCGAAAATCTAGGTATCTCATGAAAACTATTCACCAGGGGACCCTCTCTAGTCAATGGGAAGAAGCTGACCTCTCCTAGAGGGTGGCTGTTCCACCTACCCTGTTGATATAAGTTGAGCCACCATCAGAAAGAGCTGATCTCTCACTGTTGCTCTTGAAAAAGCTTACATCAAGCCCCTGCCTGCAGCCAGTGCCATGTCAGGCAGGTGAGATGGATCCTGTCTCCCCTTTACACACTATATCTCGTTTCTGCACAGTTCTGGTTTGGGTTCGTTTCTTCCTTAAAGTGTAAAGAAGAGACACCTGAAAAAGCAACATCTGCAGTGGATCTGTTCCTACCTGGGTTTATTCACTTTGCTGATCAAAACAAAAGCATGCTCCTGTTACAAGTGCAAAACCCTCCCATTTTCTACTAAGCAAAGGGCAGATGAGCAGTGTCTCCATATCTTTCTGAGGGCTGCCCTGACTGCCCATGAATTTTGCAGAGTGAGCCAGCAGAGATGGTCACAGGCACAACTGGGGGTGTTGTCCATAGCACAGCAGGGCCACGAGCACCTGCTTACACCTGAAATGCTGACCTGTGAGAAGCAGTTGTGACTTGAATCATAGAATCATTTCAGTTGGAAGAGACCTTTAAGATCATCAGGTCCAACCATCAACTTAACACTGCCAAAACCACCACTAAACCAGGTCACTCAGCACCACCTCTACCTATCTTTTAAATACCTCCAGGGATGGTGACTCCACCACTTCCCTGGTCAGCCTCTTCCAATGCTTGACAACCCTTTCTGTGAAGATTTTTTTCCTAATATCCAATCTAAACCTTCCCTGGCACAACTTGAGGACGTTTCCTCTTATCCTATCACTTGTTAGTTGGGAGAAGAGACTGACCCCCACCTCACCACAACCTCCTTTCAGGTAGTTGTAGAGAGCAATAAGGTCTCCCCTCAGCCTTCTTTCCTCCAGGATAAACAACCCCAGTGCCCTCAGCTGCTCCTCACGACTTGCGTTCCAGACCCTTCACCAGCTTTGTTGCCCTTCTCTTTGCCCTTTGAAGGCAGAGCTCATCTTCCCACACAGCATGGACAGAGCCCTTCACTTGCAATACTTTTCCTAGGTCTTTGGGGAGGGAAACAAAAAAGAAGCCTGAGTAAAAAACTGTGGGGAGACAATAGATGTAACATGGAGCCGTTCAGGGTTGCACCAGTGGAGCTTGGGATAAGGGGTACCCAGGTGGACTACTAGGTGAGAGGAGACCAAGAACGTGATAATCTAGTATCCTGAACGGCAGTCAGCCTTGGAAAACTGGCAGAGCCCGTCAAGGAGGTAAGAAAAGAAAAATAACTTATATTAATGTCCCACAAAATGGTGCCTGTGATACACGTAGCTGACCTTGTGTCCCCATGGGGGGTATTGTCTCCCTTCCTCCTTTGCTGCTTGCTGCGTTGTCTTACCAAATAGTCCACAAATGTGGATTCCCACTCTGATCTTCCTGCTAGTCCTTTCCAGATTTGGTTGAGCCCACAAAGACAGGTTAGATTGAGTTGGTCAACTAAAAGGTGACTAAGACTGAAGACAATATCTCACGATCCTGTGTTTTGACTGTAGAAAGCAGCTTTCCATCTCATATCAAGTCCTCAGTGTTTTAGGTGCTGTATAAATATTTAATTTTAAAGTCTGAGCGCACACCCAAAAGATCATTCAGTCTTTTTTTCAAGATGCGACAGACGTCCTGCTCAAATTGTGAGACCAGTAGACTACAACCCTCATCTCCTTACTGACATATTTCCCATATATTTCCCCATATTTCCCATAAACCCTTTGAAGTGTTTCATGGTCTCAGGGATCTTCAGCAGTACAAGAAAACAGAGACAAAAAAAAAAAAAAAAGATGGGGTTGCCTGCAGACTATGCTAGCACTATTGCTGCCCAAGGACCAATAAAAGACCAGGACAAATCACCTCAAAGATTTTACCATCTCTGCCTACAGCCATCAGCCATGTGTTTGTGGCCCACTGCAACACTAGCTGGTGTCAGTAAAAACTTTAAAAAAAGAAAAAAGGAAAAAAATCATCAGGCCCTGGATTTTTACTGCTAAGAGTTCATATTACTCCAGACAATAAATACGCACAAAATTCCACTGGTGTTAGCAAGTGACAGGCTCAGGGAAGAGGATCAACCTCTCCCAATCACTAATTGAAACTAGACAGGTTACTGCTGCTATCACAGCAGCTCTGTTATTGATTTTCTAATGGGAACGCTTGTCTTCTGAGTAAGCCTCTTGTAGAGATAATAAGGCTGTTTAAAAAAATACAAAAATAAAAAATAATAATTGCTTCTCTGAGCCCTCATTTCATGTCACATTCAAAATCCAATTGCAGATCTTTCCGATAGCTAATAATTTAACGGTCATTTATGTACAGTTTAGGGTTCATTGTTAGCAACTTTGGAGCGAATAAGCCAATTAGATTAGTTGGATCTTGCATTCATGTAAAACAAATATATACCAAAGCAATTAAATGTGCAGTTTAATCGCTCCTGAACTATGAAGAAGACAGTTGCCTGAAGGTCTCAGCTCTTTTCATGCCTCCCTCTTCCAGCTCCTGACATCGGTGTAGCAAGCGCCATTTCCTGTGTGGTTTTGGAAGCACTTATTTAACACGGCAAGATACCCAAGTGAATTATTGACCTCGGTATTTCCCGAGCGGGGAGGCAGCAGCCCTGAGGGGAGAGAGGTCCCTGCAAGTTGGTGAAGGTGGTTGGCAAGACAGGAAGTATTTTTGATTTCCCCTCATTGCCCACATGCTGTTCCACCCCACAAGGTTCAGTGTTCCCTCCCAGCCTTCTCCCACACCGATGATTTGCTGCTGTTAAGCACTGCTGAGGGCTGACGTGTTTATACACTGACAGGCAAAGGATGGGGGACTACAAAATACTTGAATTTTGAATCAGCAGTTGCTACTCTGAGAAATGAGGGGGTGATCTCATCTGCCCTCTGGCAGAGACCCCGAAGGGAGATGAGTCCTGCAGAGGGTGTCCATTGCTTCTTGCTGACTCAGGGGTGATCCACATACATTCGGGGTCCTTCCATCCAGGGCTGCTCACTGTCCAGGGAGACCACTGCCCTCCTCCTGAGCAACCCCAGGGCCATCTCTCTGTCCTCCTGCAGGGTCATCAGACAGCTCTGCTTAAATTGGCACTGATTATTTATGAAATTTTCTCTAGCATGTAGCCACCTTCAGTTTAATGCTTCCTCTGCTGCGCCCTGGGCATCCATTTCCATTCCCATTACGTGGCCAGAGGAATTGATCTGGGTCAACATTATAACATCCCTTTATGCAAGGGTAGGTAGTTACCCTCACTGCCTGCTGATGTCTTATCTCCTAGTTGAATGTGCACCAGCTCTGAGGGTTTCCTACTCAAATGCTTTTATCGTTTTTTTTTGTTGTTGTTTTTCTGGTATCTCCAATCCTCAGCTCATTTTGGTCTCTCAGCCATGCCTGGGCTGATCCCAAAGCTTCCCAGGAGATAGCAGTATTGCAGAATTGTTTTGGAAAACAGCAGTCAAAAGGGTTTCCCAAACCACTGCAAAAGCCCTTCCTGTTTCCTACTTCCATCTCGGTCCCCATCCAACCACGGGTACCTCTTCATCACCATTGCTAAAAGCTCTCACCCTTGGCTGTCTACAACCTGTTTAGATATTTCTGCAGGCTGGGGAGTAGAAGGCTAGTAAAACACAAGGAAAGTTGCAATCTTCCTAGAAGGAAGCACCCCTGAAGGCTTGCCTCTGCATGTGTGGGAGAAGCCATGGTTTGAATCAGAGGAAGAACATCCCATTCAACAAAGAGCACCCACATTTATTGTGAGAACACCTCATGCCATCACTTGTGTCATGTAGTGGCCATGACTGGCTGCTCTTCTGCACCGGGCAGGGCAGTGAAATCACCTCTCTTATCAGATAAAACATAGTCTTTAGGGAGCTTCAGCGGTCAGAATATGCACCAGCTACACCACAGAGAACTGGGGTCTCAAATTCAGATTATGGCATTGTGATGGATCATTTAGTGTAGGATTCACCTCACCTGTGATTCGTCCCTAAGTGTCTCACCACACCTGGACTCTTTAATGGACAGAGGAAGGCTGAAATTTCCAGAGGATGATTAGTTCGATGTTGCAGAGACTTACCTTGTGGTGGGTGATGTGTGGTGGGAGAAGCAGCCTGTACTCAGCCACTGAGATTGGAAGACCTCAGATCTCTGAATATTTAAGTGGGGCCATTTAAAGAACAAGGACGGACAAACAAGAGCTTTAGAGAAATAACAAAGAGACTTTAGAGAAATAACAAAATCAAACTTCTTTTTTGTTTGTTTGTTTTTAAGGGATTATACAAACCAAGGACACTGAAATCTACCAAGGCATGGTACACTGGTGGTCTTCTCCTATTCAGTCACAGAAAGCATGTTTTTTCTCCTTGTGTATCTGTGTATGTGCATCTGCAGTTGCAAATACTGCAGCCAGATCCTCCTTAGATGCGTTTCTGTTCTTCAGCTCTAATTCCTCTCTCACATGAAGCTGAGCCCTGCAACATTTCCTTTGCCTCCTGATGGCATCTGCCCAGCTTTGCTCAGAATGTTAAACCCAGAGGCACCAAATCAAACCACTCTTTGCAGCAAAATCCAGGCAACAAACAGCTTCTTGCAGATCTTGCAAATCAAGTCCAGGTGACTGGTTTTGGAACAGCATTATGTCCTATTTGTTCAAGGCTTTTACGGAGCTGTCAACTTTCTTCTTTCACTTTTGCAGTCTTTCCAACATTGTCGGTTTAGCTGAAGCATGGAAATGCCAGGTAGCAGCATTACCAGTTGTATCCCTGCAAGACAGATATCATGGTGGGAGTCTGTCATAGACCACCCAACCAGGATGAAGAGACAGATAACATATTCTATAAGCAACTGGGAGAAGTTTCACCATCGTTAGACCTTGTCCTCATGGGAGACTTCAACTTACCAGATGTCTGCTGGAAATACAATACAGTTGAGAGGGAAGAGTCTTGGACGTTTCTGGAGTGTGTTGAGGACATGGCCTCAAGTTGCGCCAAGGGAGGTTTAGGATGGATATTAGGAAAAATTTCTTTATGGAAGGGGTTGTCAAGCATTGGAACAGGCTGCCCAGGGAAGTGATGGAATCACCGTCCCTGGAGGTATTTAAAAGACAGGTAGACATGGTGCTGAGGGACATAGTTTAGTGGTAACTTGGCAGTGTTAAGTTAATGGTTAGACTTCATGATCTTAAAGGTCCCTTCCAACCTAGGTGATTCTATGAATCTGTGATTCAAAGTGCAAAACTGGCAGTGCTCTCACTGCTGCACTAAGAGTAGAGTATAGCTATGACACCCACAGCAAATTTCAGTTTAGACAAAATATTAGAAGAAATGAAAAAAAATGTACTTTGAATCACTATAAGGACTGGTCTTATTCTTGCACTTATGCAGATGATTCTAAGTAACTGAAATATTTAAAATGCCTCTTTTTCTCTCCAGACAGCATCTTCAAAGTTGACTTCCCTGTATGCATCTCTTTACCAACTGCAACACACTTTTCAACACAGATTGTTTAGACGCTTCCCTTCCAGCCTGAGGAAAACCAGCCCAAACAAGAGGCCATTCCTTATGGACAGATACAACTGGTGATCCATGGTGTGACAGCAATGATAACACACATTTCCATAACACCTTTCACCCAAGGGTCCTCGGAGAGCAAGCTTGTATTTCAGTGCTAACCTCTCTGCTTCAGCACACGCTACAGTCTGATTAAGATTCACAAGCCCTGTCACCTGGGGCCCTTCCAGCTCAGGGGAGATAAGGTGGTCTAGTAGAACCTGGAAAATCCTGTGTTCAAGAGCCTGTTCTGTAACTGATTTGGGGATTGCTTTGATTCCGTGCTGGTTTTCCCTTTGGCAAACTGGGAGGTGGATGCTGGCTTCCGCAGCAAAGGTGTTTTGAGAGGCAAGAGCAAAATATGTTATATGGAAACTTGATGCCATTATTTGTGTTACATAATTTCTAGGAAGGTCTTGGGTTCTAGGCCATTAGGTGGTGGGAGTTTGGAGGTGTGCCCTCTGCTCAGCACTGATGAGCCACACCTGGAGTGCTGTGTCCAGTTCTAGGCTCCCCAGTACAAGAAAGACTGGAGGGAGCCCGTCAAGGGCCATGAAGATGATGAAGGGACTTCCCACAAGGAAAGGTTGAGAGAGCTGGGACTGTTCAGCCTGGAGAAGAGAAGCCTGAGGGGGATCTTATTACTGTGTATAAATACCTGGAGGGAGGGTGCAAAGAAGATGGAGACGGGCTTTTTCAGTGATGCCCAGAGACGGGATGAGAGGCAATGGACACAACCTGAAACACAAGAGGTTCCTTTTGAATACCAGGAAACACTTTTTTATTGTGAGGGTGACTGAGCACTGGCACAGGCTGCCCAGGACTGTTGTGGAGTCTCCATCCTTGAAGACATTCAACAGCATCTTGGCATAGTCCTGGGCAACTGGGTCTAGGTAGATCTGCTTGAGCTGGGGAGTTGGACCAGATAACCTCCAAAGTTCCCTTCCAACATCAACCATTCTGTAATTCCATGTGTCATTTGTTCCCTAAGGTGAATGAGTTCAGTGTCCCCTGTGCTACACGTACCAGGACAAGTGCATAACTCAGCCCCCACTCCCAACTGATCTTGCCCTGAGGAACTCAGAAATGCAGTGAGCCTATTGCTGAAAAGGCTGAATCCTCCCTCCCTCCCTCCCTCCCTTCCCTACTTTCTTCCTCTCTCTCTGTCATTTTCTCTGTCTTTCCCTCTTTCTTCCCCCCTCCCCCCCTTCCTTTCTCTCTTTACAGATATCAAAA